>CM062817.1:846596059-846864530 GCA_031772625.1 Pinus tabuliformis | reverse complement strand
TACTTAATTTCCAGCCATCATCCTATTAAGGTTTTTGGCATGTCTCTCAATCTCAATAGCTTCCCTGAGTTTCCTGTGGTGGAAATGATCAATTTTAGCAATGACTTTGGATTCTTCAATGCAGACATGGTGTTTTGATTTCTCTGCATGTTCTGCAAGCGCTGATGTGCGGGAGCGATTGTATCTGAATTAACAATGTTTCAAAATTAACATGTCGGCTTCCTCCTTCCACATAGTCATGTCGACCCATTTTACCAAGAGACGTCTCTCTTCATAGACTCAAACATGTATATATACCCAACTAAGGTTGTTCATTTCAGCTCAAAGATTTTCGGTCAGGAACAAAAAAATGAGTTTCGAATCTGAACTACAAGAAAAGAGACAAGAAGGATGAAATTGGTAGAGTATTGGTTTTTGGATTTCAGGACTAGATTTTTTTGAACATGTGGGATATTTTGTAATTTAGCTCTATATTTGTTGAAGAGTTCGAACTTATGAAAAATCTTGAGTCAGCCAAAATTTAGCCTCTCTCTCTCTGTTGACACTCTGGCATTGTAATTCGGCCCTTATTGCAAACTGAATTATAGAGATTGCAAACCTATAATTTCGGCCTTTATAGACCTGCAACCTCGGCCCCTGTGGAAGACTCTAACTTGCACCTGTAGAAGACCATACTGAGGTAGACCTACAATTAAGACCTGTGATGAAAAGGTCAAAATCTGAACTACATCTAAAGGAATTTTCGTGAGGGTTATTGTCTTTCTGTAGATATTGGTATCTGTGTTTGGATGGGTTGCTACAACAGTAGTGATTAGTTTATGGCAATCTTTTGTGAGGAATTTCTTGTCTTTGTATCACTATTCTTGCACAAAGCTACTACAGTTGTAAGGGCCAAAGATTGAGGGAGTTTTTAAGGTCATTCTTGAGACTTTGTGTCAACTATATCATTGTAGTTCTATCTTTGTTAGAGAAAGTTGCTACGACAATCTAGGACTGCCCCTTTTTGTCACAACCATCGAAAAATCTTACTTTGAGGACTATGAAAAGCCATCCCTGACTTGCCTTTAAAGATAGTCTTGTAGCAGAAATTAAAGATCTATTTGAAGGCAGATTTATTGAAGGGCATTCTTTTGGAAGAGAATAAAGGACCCTTGTTGAAGATTGTTTAGGGTACCCTTGGAGCATTTGAGGATTGCAGTGTATTGGAGAAGAATACACATTTACATCTTGATGGAATTCTTGAGGATTTGTTTAGCAAGCATCTTGAAGACCCTTTGTAGCAACTTGAAGAGTTCTTGGGGCAGTTTATTGTAAACAACCTGTTGAAGCAGTCTTGTTGAACAAATATTGAAGAATCCTTGAAGTATTGAAGACTTGTTTGGAGAGCATCTTGAAGACCTTTTGTAGCAACTTGGAGAGTTCTTCGAGCAACATATTGAAGACCTTCTTGAAGCATAATTTGAATATTTGTTAAATCAACTTGACCATTGGAGAATATTTTGAAGCAGTGAAGATACCTTGTAGTAACAGATCTTGGAGACATTGTTGACCTTGATGCATGATTGAATCCCTCATGAAGTAACATTGATTGTTTGGGTGACATGAATATTTTGTGGACACGTTTTGAGAATCATAAAGTTGTCATTGATGAGCTAATAAAGGGCATTTGTTGAAGGCTAATTTGAAGATATTGTCAAGGCTTGTTGTAAAAGTTTTTGAGAGGCCTCGAAAAACCTTTCAACCTACATTGAAGAGCTGAAACAGATTGACGGGATTGGTTCCCTAGAGGATAGGATGCCTCAAGAAGATCAGGTTGGAGCATGTGCCAATGGAAAGGGTTGGAGCTATAGAGGTTGGAGCCAATTATTTTGCAGGTATTTTATTGAGCCGAATTTAGCTTGATGTGCCAAATTTCTATTGTTGGGTCAAATTTCTATTATTGGGCTAAATTTATGTTGTTGTTGGGCCATAATTATTTTGTTGGGCAAATTTATCTCGTTGTGCCAAATTTCTCTAGTTGGGCCAAAATTGGGCTGAATTTAATTTCTTGTGCCAAATTATTTTGCTAGGATGAATTTATTTGCGGAGAGGCTGAATTATTGTAGCAACTAAATTTATTGGTGGCAAGTAATTTTTTGAAGAACATTGTGAGGTTCCCTTTCTGAATTCCATGTAAACAATTCCTCCAAATAATTCCTTTAATAAAACAATGCGATAGTTGCAACTTAATTTATGAGTTTGAATTAGATTAATTGTTGGTGATTTCTCGTTGTACAAATTCTGGTATTTTCTTTCAAGAGAAATTTGTGTCAAAAAATTTCTAAAACAAACCCTTGCATTTCTATGATGTTTCTCAAGCAAAAATTTATGCCATAGAATTTTTGAAACAAATCCTTGAATTGGGAGGGATTTTCTTTTTGTTGGATAAAGTTGTCTTTGATGTCAATAAGATGGCAACTTAGGTGCATTGTTGAAACATGTCTCTTGCCTGGTTAAACCCTAATTGTGTTGTAGAACCCTAGAGAATGAATGATAAAACCCTAGATGCATATGCTACATGCATGGATGAAACTGTAAGCCCTAATTTGTAAAGCAAACCCTAGGTACATGGAGAAAGATCTAAAGCATATACCATGGTGAGAGTTTGAAAGAAATAAGCTACAAAGATGATTATTCAATAATACAAATATAACTCTAATTCACATTGTTTGTATTGCCCACTATGCGCTTGTCACTATATTGTAAACATATTATGGTTTGAAATACTACAACTAACTCTTTGGAAGCTCCATTGAGCTAGGTTACTTGTTAGAGGGAAAAGGAGGCTACTCTTTTTGTGAATTAGGTGCCAAAACTACAACTCCATTGAACTTTGCATTTAAAGAATCAACATGATGCGAGAGCATTCCAAAGGGATCTAAGTGTGCACCAACAAATGTAACAGAAAGAAAAGATGATGGAATAACATAGGTGAAACATAATGGTGCAATGCATATACTAGCACAAAGAAAGAAAGCACACAACATGTGAGGGAAGAACACGTGCATGACATCAAGCATTCAACACAACAGTTATATAGTCTGAAGGCACATAAAAAGATTATCAAGAGGGCAAAAACACACAAAATTCCATGGTATAGAAAAATGATAAAAGAGCACTAACATATGAACAATACATATGTCGAGATCTTGAATATGAGGATGGAAGTTTTCAAATCATTTGGCTCAATATAAACAAAGTTAGAAATCAGTCTTTCGGATTAATCACATCATTAGGAATGGGTCAACGTTTCGAACCAACTAATGTGGTTCATCCTCACACAAGGTGAGAAATCAATCGCTCTGAGAGAATAAATAGCAGGGATGCATCAATGTTCAGGGCTCGTCGTTCAAAATTAGCCGTTGGTGAAATAAATTATTTACGAATACATGATGAACAGATGCTTATTAAATTATCTAATATTTAGTTAGAAACTAGTTGTTATGTAGTAATTAATTATTTTATATCGATATTGTAAATTATTTATCTATTTATATAATAATATTATCCAAGAATAATTAATTTATATAATATTATTTGTTGGGGTTGACCTATTAAATGTGAATTAGGTTGAAGACTAGTCATTATTGCGATATAATAAATTAGTTACCAATAATAATATTAAAAATAATTAATTTATATAATAATATTTGGTTGAAAAAAAAAAAAAAACTTTTATTTCAATATATTTTAGAATCTTTTATTAATATTATCAAAACCTCTATTAAGACTATTTATCATATTTACAATAAATGAGACCATTAAAAGATAGAGGATAGTTTATCCTCCTAGAAAAGGAGGAAAGCAAAGATAACAATAAAGGTATTACCATAAGAAAGATGAAAGCAAATAAATTTTTAGATAGCAAAACATCTGAAGTTAAAAAATATAAAGGAAACCGGGATAAAAGGGAAGAGTAAAATGATAAAGGCGCGGAAAAGGAGGAGGAGTTATGAAGAGAGAGCCGAAATCTAGCTTTTACTTAATTTCCAGCCATCATCCCTATTAAGGTTTTTGGCATGTCTCTCAATCTCAATAGCTTCCCTGAGTTTCCTGTGGTGGAAATGATCAATTTTAGCAATGACTTTGGATTCTTCAATGTAGACATGGTGTTTTGATTTCTGAGCATGTTCTGCAAGCGCTGATGTGCGGGAGCGATTGTATCTGAATTAACAAATTTTCAAAATTAACATGTCGGCTTCCTCCTTCCACATAGTCATGTCGACCCATTATACCAAGAGACGTGTCTCTTCATAGACTCAAACATGTATATATACCCAACTAAGGTTGTTCATTTCAGCTCAAAGATTTTCGGTCAGGAACAAAAAATGAGTTTCGAATCTGAACTACAAGAAAAGAGACAAGAAGGATGAAATTGGTAGAGTATTGGTTTTTGGATTTCAGGATTGGAATTTTTTGAACATGTGGGATATTTTGTAATTTAGCTCTATATTTGTTGAAGAGTTCGAACCTATGAAAAATCTTGAGTCACCCGAAATTTAGCCTCTCTCTCTCTGTTGACACTCTGGCATTGTAATTCGGCCCTTATTGCAAACCAAATTATAGAGATTGCAAACCTGTAATTTCGGCCTTTACAGACCTGCAACCTCGGCCCCTGTGAAGACTCTAACTTGCACTTGTAGAAGACCATACTGAGGTAGACCTACAATTAAGACCTGTGATGAAAAGGTCAAAATCTGAACTACATCTAAAGGAATTTTCCTAAGGGTTATTGTCTTTCTGTAGATATCTGTATCTGTGTTTGGATGGGTTGCTACAATAGTAGTGATTAGTTTATGGCAATCTTTTGTGAGGAATTTCTTGTCTTTGTATCACTATTCTTGCACAAAGCTACTACAGTTGTAAGGGCCAAAGGTTGAGGGAGTTTTTAAGGTCATTCTTGAGACTTTGTGTCAACTATATCACTGTAGTTTTATCTTTGTTAGAGAAAGTTGCTAGAACAATCTAGGACTGCCCCTTTTTGTCACAACCATCGAAAAATATTACTTTGAGGACTATGAAAAGCCATCCGTGACTTGCCTTTAAAGATAGTCTTGTAGCAGAAATTAAAGATCTCTTTGAAGGCAGATTTATTGAAGGGCATTCTTTTGGAAGAGAATAAAGGACCCTTGTTGAAGATTGTTTAGGGTACCCTTGGAGCATTTGAGGATTGCAGTGTATTGGAGAAGAATACACATTTACATCTTGAAGGAATTCTTGAGGATTTGGTTAGCAAGCATCTTGAAGACCCTTTGTAGCAACTTGAAGAGTTCTTGGGGCAGTTTATTGTAAACAACTTGTTGAAGCAGTCTTGTTGAACAAATATTGAAGAATCCTTGAAGTATTGAAGACTTGTTTGGAGAGCATCTTGAAGACCTTTTGTAGCAACTTGGAGAGTTCTCCGGGCAGCATATTGAAGACCTTCTTGAAGCATAATTTGAATATTTGTTAAATCAACTTGACCATTGGAGAATATTTTGAAGCAGTGAAGATACCTTGTAGTAACAGATCTTGGAGACATTGTTGACCTTGATGCATGATTGAATCCCTCATTAAGTAACATTGATTGTTTGGGTGACATGAAGATTTGTGGACACACCTTTTGAGAATCATAAAGTTGTCATTGATGAGCTAATAAAGGGCATTTGTTGAAGGCTAATTTGAAGACATTGTCAAGGCTTGTTGTAAAAGTTTTTGAGAGGCCTTGAAAAACCATTCAACCTACATTGAAGAGCTGAAGCAGATTGACGGGATTGGTTCCCTAGAGGATAGGATGCCTCAAGAAGATCAGGTTGGAGCATGTGCCAATGAAAAGGGTTGGAGCTATAGAGGTTGGAGCCAATTATTTGCAGGTATTTTATTGAGCTAAATTTAGCTTGATGTGCCAAATTTCTATTGTTGGGTCAAATTTCTATTATTGGGCTAAATTTATGTTGTTGTTGGGCCATAATTATTTTGTTGGGCCAAATTTATCTCGTTGTGCCAAATTTATCTAGTTGGGCCAAAATTGGGCCGAATTTAATTTCTTGTGCCAAATTATTTTGCTAGGATGAATTTATTTGCGGAGAGGCTCAATTATTGCAGCAACTAAATTTATTGGTGGCAAGTAATTTTTTGAAGAACATTGTGAGGTTCCCTTTCTGAATTCCATGTAAACAATTCCTCCAAATAATTCCTTTAATAAAACAATGCGATAGTTGCAACTTAATTTATGAGTTTGAATTAGATTAATTGTTGGTGATTTCTCGTTGTACAAATTCTGGTATTTTCTTTCAAGAGAAATTTGTGTCAGAAAATTTCTAAATCAAACCCTTGCATTTCTATGATGTTTCTCCAGCAAAAATTTATGCCATAGAATTTTTGAAACAAATCCTTGAATTGGGAGGGATTTTCTTTTTGTTGGATAAAGTTGTCATTGATGTCAATAAGATGGCAACTTAGGTGCATTGTTGAAACATGTCTCTTGCCTGGTTAAACCCTAATTGTGTTGAAGAACCCTAGAGAATGAATGATGAAACCCTAGATGCATATGCTACATGCATGGATGAAACTATAAGCCCTAATTTGTTAAAGCAAACCCTAGGTACATGGAGAAAGATCTAAAGCATATACCATGGTCAGAGTTTGAAAGAAAATAAGCTACAAAGATGATTATTCAATCATACAAATATAACTCTAATTCACATTGTTTGTATTGCCCATTATGCGCTTGTCACTATATTGTAAACATATTATGGTTTGAAATACTACAACTAACTCTTTGGAAGCTCCATTGAGCTAGGTTACTTGTTAGAGGGAAAAGGAGGCTACTCTTTCTGCGAATTAGGTGCCAAAACTACAACTCCATTGAACTTTGCATTTAAAGAATCAACTTGATGCCAGAGCATTCCAAAGGGATCTAAGTGTGCACCAACAAAGTGTAACAGAAAGAAAAGATGATGGAATAACATAGGTGAAACATAGTGGTGCAATGCATATACTAGCACAAAGAAAGAAAGCACACAACATGTGAGGGAAGTACACGTGCATGACATCAAGCATTCAACACAACAGTTATATAGTTTGAAGGCACATAAAACATTATCAAGAGGGCAAAACACACAAAATGCCATGCTATAGAAAAATGATAAAAGAGCACTAACATATGAACAATACATATGTCAAGAGCTGGAATATGAGGATGGAAGTTTTAAAATCATTTGGCTCAATATAAACAAAGTTAGAAATCAGTGTTTCGGATTAATCACATCGTTAGGATTGGGTCAACGTTTCGAACCAACTAATGTGGTTCATCCTCATGACAAGGTGAGAAATCAATCGATCTGAGAGAATAAATAGCAGGGATGCATCAATGTTCAGGGCCCGTCGTTCAAAATTAGCCGTTGGTGAAATAAAATTATTTAGGAATACATGATGAACAGATGTTTATTAAATTATCTAATATTTAGTTAGAGACTAGTTGTTATGTATTAATTAATTATTTTATATCGATATTGTAAATTATTTATCTATTTATATAATAATATTATCTAAGAATAATTAATTTATATAATATTATTTGTTAGGGTTGACCTATTAAATCTGAATTAGGTTGAAGACTAGTCATTATTGCGATATAATAAATTAGTTACAAATAATAATATTAAAAATAATTAATTTATATAATAATTCAATTGTTATGTCATAAATTAATTATCAATTCATATAATACTAATACCTAAAAAAAAAAAAAAAAAAAAAAATACTAATACCTAAAATAATTATTTATACTTTTATTAGTGAGGGGTGACTTAATCAAAATAAATTTGGTTGAAAACTCATTGTTAGGAACGATTCAAAAAAAAAAAAAAAAAAAAAAAAACTTTTATTTCATTATATTTTAGAATCTTTTATTAATATTATCAAAACCTCTATTAAGACTATTTATCATAATTATACAATAAATGAGACCATTAAAAGATAGAGGATAGTTTATCCTCCTAGAAAAGGAGGAAAGCAAAGATAACAATAAAGGTATTACCATAAGAAAGATGAAAGCAAATAAATTTTTAGATAGCAAAACATCTGAAGTTAAAAAATATAAAAGGAAACCGGGATAAAAAAGGAAGAGTAAAATGATAAAGGCGCGGAAAAGGAGGAGGAGTTATGAAGAGAGAGCCGAAATCTAGCTTTTACTTAATCTCCAGCCATCATCCCTATTAAGGTTTTTGGCATGTATCTCAATTTCAATAGCTTCCTTGAGTTTCTTGTGGTGGAAATGATCAATTTTAGCAATGACTCTGGATTCTTCAATGCAGACATGGTGTTTTGATTTCTCAGCATGTTCTGCAAGCGCTGATGTGCGGGAGCGATTGTATCTGAATTAACAAAGTTTCAAAATTAACATGTCGGCTTCCTCCTTCCACATAGTCATGTCGACCCATTATACCAAGAGATGTGTCTCTTCATAGACTCAAACACGTATATATACCCAACTAAGGTTGTTCATTTCAGCTCAAAGATTTTCGGTCAGGAACAAAAAATGAGTTTCGAATATGAACTACAAGAAAAGAGACAAGAAGGATGAAATTGGTAGAGTATTGGTTTTTGGATTTCAGGACTGGATTATTTTGAACATGTGGGATATTTTGTAATTTAGCTCTATATTTGTTGAAGAGTTCGAACCTATGAAAAATCTTGAGTCACCCGAAATTTAGCCTCTCTCTCTCTGTTGACACTCTGGCATTGTAATTCGGCCCTTATTGCAAACTGAATTATAGAGATTGCAAACCTGTAATTTCGGCCTTTACAGGCCTGCAACCTCGGCCCCTGTGGAAGACTCTAACTTGCACCTGTAGAAGACCATACTGAGGTAGACCTACAATTAAGACCTGTGATGAAAAGGTCAAAATCTGAACTACATCTAAAGGAATTTTCGTGAGGGTTATTGTCTTTCTGTAGATATCGGTATCTGTGTTTGGATGGGTTGCTACAACAGTAGTGATTAGTTTATGGCAATATTTTGTGAAGAATTTCTTGTCTTTGTATCACTATTCTTGCACAAAGCTACTACAGTTGTAAGGGCCAAAGGTTGAGGGAGTTTTTAAGGTCATTCTTGAGACTTTGTGTCAACTATATCATTGTATTTCTATCTTTGTTAGAGAAAGTTGCTACAACAATCTAGGACTGCCCCTTTTTGTCACAACCATCGAAAATTATTACTTTGAGGACTATGAAAAGCCATCCCTGACTTGCCTCTAAAGATAGTCTTGTAGCAGAAATTAAAGATCTCTTTGAAGGGAGATTTATTGAAGGGCATTCTTTTGGAAGAGAATAAAGGACCCTTGTTGAAGATTGTTTAGGGTACCCTTGGAGCATTTGAGGATTGCAGTGTATTGGAGAAGAATACACATTTACATCTTGAAGGAATTCTTGAGGATTTGGTTAGCAAGCATCTTGAAGACCTTTTGTAGCAACTTGAAGAGTTCTTGGGGCAGTTTATTGTAAACAACTTGTTGAAGCAGTCTTGTTGAACAAATATTGAAGAATCCTTGAAGTATTGAAGACTTGTTTGGAGAGCATCTTGAAGACCTTTTGTAGCAACTTGGAGAGTTCTCCGGGCAGCATATTGAAGACCTTCTTGAAGCATAATTTGAATATTTGTTAAATCAACTTGACCATTGGAGAATATTTTGAAGCAGTGAAGATACCTTGTAGTAACAGATCTTGGAGACATTGTTGACCTTGATGCATGATTGAATCCCTCATGAAGTAACATTGATTGTTTGGGTGACATGAAGATTTGTGGACACACCTTTTGAGAATCATAAAGTTGTCATTGATGAGCTAATAAAGGGCATTTGTTGAAGGCTAATTTGAAGACATTGTCAAGGCTTGTTGTAAAAATTTTTGAGAGGCCTTGAAAAACCATTCAACCTACATTGAAGAGCTGAAGCAGATTGACGGGATTGGTTCCCTAGAGGATAGGATGCCTCAAGAAGATCAGGTTGGAGCATGTGCCAATGGAAAGGGTTGGAGCTATAGAGGTTGGAGCCAATTATTTTGCAGGTACTTTATTGATCCTAATTTAGCTTGATGTGCCAAATTTCTATTGTTGGGTCAAATTTCTATTATTGGGCTAAATTTATGTTGTTGTTGGGCCATAATTATTTTGTTGGGCCAAATTTATCTCGTTGTGCCAAATTTATCTAGTTGGGCCAAAATTGGGCCGAATTTAATTTCTTGTGCCAAATTATTTTGCTAGGATGAATTTATTTGCGGAGAGGCTCAATTATTGCAGCAACTAAATTTTTATTGGTGGCAAGTAATTTTTTGAAGAATATTGTGAGGTTCCCTTTCTGAATTCCATGTAAAAATTTCCTCCAAATAATTCCTTTAATAAAACAATGCGATAGTTGCAACTTCATTTATGAGTTTGAATTAGATTAATTGTTGGTGATTTCTCGTTGTACAAATTCTGGTATTTTCTTTCAAGAGAAATTTGTGTCAGAAAATTTCTAAAACAAACCCTTGCATTTCTATGATGTTTCTCAAGCAAAAATTTATGCCATAGAATTTTTGAAACAAATCCTTGAATTGGGAGGGATTTTCTTTTTGTTGGATAAAGTTGTCATTGATGTCAATAAGATGGAAACTTAGGTGCATTGTTGAACATGTCTCTTGCCTGGTTAAACCCTAATTGTGTTGAAGAACCCTAGAGAATGAATGATGAAACCCTAGATGCATATGCTACATGCATGGATGAAACTGTAAGCCCTAATTTGTTAAAGCAAATCCTAGGTACATGGAGAAAGATCTAAAGCATATACCATGGTCAGAGTTTGAAAGAAAATAAGCTACAAAGATGATTATTCAATCATACAAATATAATTCTAATTCACATTGTTTGTATTGCCCACTATGCGCTTGTCACTATATTGTAAACATATTATGTTTTCAAATACTACAACTAACTCTTTGGAAGCTCCATTGAGCTAGGTTACTTGTTAGAGGGAAAAGGAGGCTACTCTTTCTGCGAATTAGGTGCCAAAACTACAACTCCATTGAACTTTGCATTTAAAGAATCAACTTGATGCCAGAGCATTCCAAAGGGATCTAAGTGTGCACCAACAAAGTGTAAGAGAAAGAAAAGACGATGGAATAACATAGGTGAAACATAATGGTGCAATGCATATACTAGCACAAAGAAAGAAAGCACACAACATGTGAGGGAAGAACATGTGCATGACATCAAGCATTCAACACAACAGTTATATAGTCTAAAGGCACATAAAAGATTATCAAGAGGGCAAAACACACAAAATGCAATGGTATAGAAAAATGATAAAAGAGCACTAACATATGAACAATACATATGTCGAGAGCTTGAATATGAGGATGGAAGTTTTAAAATCATTTGGCTCAATATAAACAAAGATAGAAATCAGTCTTTCGGATTAATCACATCGTTAGGATTGGATCAACGTTTCGAACCAACTAATGTGGTTCATCCTCACGACAAGGTGAGAAATCAATCGATATGAGAGAATAAATAGGAGGGATGCATCAATGTTGAGGGCTCGTCGTTCAAATTAGTCGTTGGTGAAATAAAATTATTTAGGAATACATGATGAACAGATGTTTATTAAATTATCTAATATTTAGTTAGAAACTAGTTGTTATGTATTAATTAATTATTTTATATCGATATTGTAAATTATTTATCTATTTATATAATAATATTATCTAAGAATAATTAATTTATATAATATTATTTGTTAGGGTTGACCTATTAAATGTGAATTAGGTTGAAGACTAGTCATTGTTGCGATATAATAAATTAGTTACCAATAATAATATTAAAAATAATTAATTTATATAATAATATTTGGTTGAAATTTATTTGTTATGTCATAAATTAATTATCAATTCATATAATACTAATACCTAAAATAATTATTTATAATTTTATTAGTTAGGGGTGACTTAATCAAAATTAATTTGGTTGAAAACTCATTGTTAGGAACGATTCAAAAAAAAAAAAAAACTTTTATTTCATTATATTTTAGAATCTTTTATTAATATTATCAAAACCTTTATTAAGACTATTTATCATAATTATACAATAAATGAGACCATTAAAAGATAGAGGATAGTTTATCCTCCTAGAAAAGGAGGAAAGCAAAGATAAAAATAAAGGTATTACCATAAGAAAGATGAAAGCAAATAAATTTTTAGATAGCAAAACATCTGAAGTTAAAAAATATAAAAGGAAACCGGGATAAAAAAGGAAGAGTAAAATGATAAAGGCGCGGAAAAGGGGGAGGAGTTATGAAGAGAGAGCCGAAATCTAGCTTTTACTTAATTTCCAACCATCATCCCTATTAAGGTTTTTGGCATGTCTCTCAATCTCAATAGCTTCCCTGAGTTTCCTGTGGTGGAAATGATCAATTTTAGCAATGACTTTGGATTCTTCAATGCAGACATGGTGTTTTGATTTCTCTGCATGTTCTGCAAGCGCTGATGTGCGGGAGCGATTGTATCTGAATTAACAATGTTTCAAAATTAACATGTCGGCTTCCTCCTTCCACATAGTCATGTCGACCCATTATACCAAGAGACGTGTCTCTTCATAGACTCAAACACGTATATATACCCAACTAAGGTTGTTCATTTCAGCTCAAAGATTTTCGGTCAGGAACAAAAAATGAGTTTCGAATCTGAACTACAAGAAAAGAGACAAGAAGGATGAAATTGGTAGAGTATTGGTTTTTGGATTTCAGGACTGGATTTTTTTGAACATGTGGGATATTTTGTAATTTAGCTCTATATTTGTTGAAGAGTTGGAACCTTTGAAAAATCTTGAGTCACCCGAAATTTAGCCTCTCTCTCTCTATTGACACTCTGGCATTGTAATTCGGCCCTTATTGCAAACCGAATTATAGAGATTGCAAACCTGTAATTTCGGCCTTTACAGACCTGCAACCTCGGCCCCTGTGGAAGACTCTAACTTGCACCTGTAGAAGACCATACTGAGGTAGACCTACATTTAAGACCTGTGATGAAAAGGTCAAAATCTAAACTACATCTAAAGGAATTTTCGTGAGGGTTATTGTCTTTCTGTAGATATTGGTATCTGTGTTTGGATGGGTTGCTACAACAGTAGTGATTAGTTTATGGCAATCTTTTGTGAGGAATTTCTTGTCTTTGTATCACTATTATTGCACAAAGCTACTACAGTTGTAAGGGCCAAAGGTTGAGGGAGTTTTTAAGGTCATTCTTGAGACTTTGTGTCAACTATATCATTGTAGTTCTATCTTTGTTAGAGAAAGTTGCTACAACAATCTAGGACTGCCCCTTTTTGTCACAACCATCCAAAAATCTTACTTTGAGCACTATGAAAAGCCATCCGTGACTTGCCTTTAAAGATAGTCTTGTAGCAGAAATTAAAGATCTCTTTGAAGGCAAATTTATTGAAGGGCATCCTTTTGGAAGAGAATAAAGGACCCTTGTTGAAGATTGTTTAGGGTACCCTTGGAGCATTTGAGGATTGCAGTGTATTGGAGAAGAATACACATTTAAATCTTGAAGGAATTCTTGAGGATTTGGTTAGCAAGCATCTTAAAGACCCTTTGTAGCAACTTGAGGAGTTCTTGGGGCAATTTATTGTAAACAACTTGTTGAAGCAGTCTTGTTGAACAAATATTGAAGAATCCTTGAAGTATTGAAGACTTGTTTGGAGAGCATCTTGAAGACCTTTTGTAGCAACTCTGAGAGTTCTCCGGGCAGCATATTGAAGACCTTCTTGAAGCATAATTTGAAAATTGTTAAATCAACTTGACCATTGGAGAATATTTTGAAGCAGTGAAGATACCTTGTAGTAACAGATCTTGGAGACATTGTTGACCTTGATGCATGATTGAATCCCTCATGAAGTAACATTGATTGTTTGGGTGACATGAAGATTTGTGGACACGCCTTTTGAGAATCATAAAGTTGTCATTGATGAGCTAATAAAGGGCATTTGTTTAAGGCTAATTTGAAGATATTGTCAAGGCTTGCTGTAAAAGTTTTTGAGAGGCCTCGAAAAACCATTCAACCTACATTCAAGAGCTGAAGCAGATTGACGGGATTGGTTCCCTAGAGGATAAGATGCCTCAAGAAGATCAGGTTGGAGCATGTGCCAATGGAAAGGGTTGGAGCTATAGAGGTTGGAGCCAATTATTTTGCAGGTATTTTATTGAGCCGAATTTAGCTTGATGTGCCAAATTTCTATTGTTGGGTCAAATTTCTATTATTGGGCTAAATTTATGTTGTTGTTGGGCCATAATTATTTTGTTGGGCCAAATTTATCTCGTTGTGCCAAATTTCTCTAGTTGGGCCAAAATTGGGCCGAATTTAATTTCTTGTGCCAAATTATTTTGCTAGGATGAATTTATTTGCGAAGAGGCTGAATTATTGCAGCAACTAAATTTATTGGTGGCAAGTAATTTTTTGAAGAACATTGTGAGGTTCCCTTTCTGAATTCCATGTAAACAATTCCTCCAAATAATTCCTTTAATAAAACAATGCGATAGTTGCACCTTTATTTATGAGTTTGAATTAGATTAATTGTTGGTGATTTCTCGTTGTACAAATTCTGGTATTTTCTTTCAAGAGAAATTTGTGTCAGAAAATTTCTAAAACAAACCCTTGCATTTCTATGATGTTTCTCAAGCAAAAATTTATGCCATAGAATTTTTGAAACAAATCCTTGAATTGGGAGGGATTTTCTTTTTGTTGGATAAAGTTGTCATTGACGTCAATAAGATGGCAACTTTGGTGCATTGTTGAAACATGTTTCTTGCCCGTTTAAACCCTAATTGTGTTGAAGAACCCTAGAGAATGAATGATGAAACCCTAGATGCATATGCTACATGCATGGATGAAACTGTAAGCCCTAATTTGTTAAAGCAAACCCTAGCTACCAAGATGATTATTCAATCATACAAATATAACTCTAATTCACATTGTTTGCATTGCCCACTATGCGCTTGTCACTATATTGTAAACAAATTATGGTTTGAAATACTACAACTAACTCTTTGGAAGCTCCATTGAGCTAGGTTACTTGTTAGAGGGAAAAGGAGGCTACTCTTTCTGTGAATTAGGTGCCAAAACTACAACTCCATTGAACTTTGCATTTAAAGAATCAACTTGATGCCAGAGCATTCCCAAGGGATCTAAGTGTGCACCAACAAAGTGTAACAGAAAGAAAAGATGATGGAATAACATAGGTGAAACATAGTGGTGCAATGCATATACTAGCACAAAGAAAGAAAGCACACAACATGTGAGGGAAGAACACGTGCATGACATCAAGCATTCAACACAACAGTTATATAGTCTGAGGGCACATAAAAGATTATCAAGAGGGCAAAACACACAAAATGCCATGGTATAGAAAAATGATAAAAGAGCACTAACATATGAACAATACATATGTCGAGAGCTTGAATATGAGGATGGAAGTTTTAAAATCATTTGGCTCAATATAAACAAAGTTAGAAATCAGTCTTTCGGATTAATCACATCGTTAGGGTTGGGTCAACGTTTCGAACCAACTAATGTGGTTCATCCTCACGACAAGGTGAGAAATCAATCGATCTGAGAGAGTAAATAGCAGGGATGCATCAATGTTCAGGGCTCGTCGTTCAAAATTAGCCGTTGGTGAAATAAAATTATTTAGGAATACATGATGAACAGATGTTTATTAAATTATCTAATATTTAGTTAGAAACTAGTTGTTATGTAATAATTAATTATTTTATATCGATATTGTAAATTATTTATCTATTTATATAATAATATTATCTAAGAATAATTAATTTATATAATATTATTTGTTAGGGTTGACCTATTAAATGTGAATTAGGTTGAAGACTAGTCATTATTGCGATATAATAAATTAGTTACCAATAATAATATTAAAAATAATTAATTTATATAATAATATTTGGTTGAAAATTAGTTGTTATGTCATAAATTAATTATCAATTCATATAATACTAATATCTAAAATAATTATTTATAATTTTATTAGTTAGGGGCGACTTAATCAAAATAAATTTGGTTGAAAACTCATTGTTAGGAACGGTTCAAAAAAAAAGAAAAAAAACTTTTATTTCATTATATTTTAGAATCTTTTATTAATATTATCAAAACCTCTATTAAGACTATTTATCATAATTATACAATAAATGAGACCATTAAAAGATAGAGGATAGTTTATCCTCCTAGAAAAGGAGGAAAGCAAAGATAACAATAAAGGTATTACCATAAGAAAGATGAAAGCAAATAAATTTTTAGATAGCAAAACATCTAAAGTTAAAAAATATAAAAGGAAACCAGGATAAAAAAGGAAGAGTAAAATGATAAAGACGCGGAAAAGGAGGAGGAGTTATGAAGAGAGAGCCGAAATCTAGCTTTTACTTAATTTCCAGCCATCATCCCTATTAAGGTTTTTGGCATGTCTCTCAATCTCAATAGCTTCCCTGAGTTTCCTGTGGTGGAAATGATCAATTTTAGCAATGACTTTGGATTCTTCAATGCAAACATGGTGTTTTGATTTCCCAACAGGTTCTGCAAGCGCTGATGTGCGGGAGCGATTGTATCTGAATTAACAAAGTTTCAAAATTAACATGTCGGCTTCCTCCTTCCACATAGTCATGTCGACCCATTATACCAAGAGACGTGTCTATTCATAGACCCAAACACGTATATATACCCAAATAAGGTTGTTCATTTCAGCTCAAAGATTTTCGGTCAGGAACAAAAAATGAGTTTCGAATCTGAACTACAAGAAAAGAGACAAGAAGGATGAAATTGGTAGAGTATTGGTTTTTGGATTTGAGCACTGGATTTTTTTGAACATGTGGGATATTTTGTAATTTAGCTCTATATTTGTTGAAGAGTTCGAACCTATGAAAAATCTTGAGTCACCCGAAATTTAGCCTCTCTCTCTCTGTTGACACTCTGGCATTGTAATTCGGCCCTTATTGCAAACCGAATTATAGAGATTGCAAACCCGTAATTTCGGCCTTTACAGACCTGCAACCTCGGCCCCTGTGGAAGACTCTAACTTGCACCTGTAGAAGACCATACTGAGGTAGACCTACAATTAAGACCTGTGATGAAAAGGTCAAAATCTGAACTACATCTAAAGGAATTTTCGTGAGGGTTATTGTCTTTCTGTAGATATTGGTATCTTTGTTTGCATGGGTTGCTACAACAGTAGTGATTAGTTTATGGCAATCCTTTGTGAGGAATTTCTTGTCTTTGTATCATTATTCTGGCACAAAGCTACTACAGTTTTAAGGGCCAAAGGCTGAGGGAGTTTTTAAGGTCATTCTTGAGACTTTGTGTCAACTATATCATTGTAGTTCTATCTTTGTTAGAGAAAGTTGCTACAACAATCTAGGATTGCCCCTTTTTGTCACAACCATCGAAAAATCTTACTTTGAGGACTATGAAAAGCCATCCGTGACTTGCCTTTAAAGATAGTCTTGTAGCAGAAATTAAAGATCTCTTTGAAGGGAGATTTATTGAAGGGCATTCTTTTGGAAGAGAATAAAGGACCCTTGTTGAAGATTGTTTAGGGTACCTTTGGAGCATTTGAGGATTGCAGTGTATTGGAGAAGAATACACATTTACATCTTGAAGGAATTCTTGAGGATTTGGTTAGCAAGCATCTTGAAGGCCCTTTGTAGCAACTTGAAGAGTTCTTGGGGTAGTTTATTGTAAACAAGTTGTTGAAGCAGTCTTGTTGAACAAATATTGAAGAATCCTTGAAGAATTGAAGACTTGTTTGGAGAGCATCTTGAAGACCTTTTGTAGCAACTTGGAGAGTTCTTCGGGCAGCATATTGAAGACCTTGAAGCATAATTTGAATATTTGTTAAATCAACTTGAAAATTGGAGAATATTTTGAAGCAGTGAAGATACCTTGTAGTAACAGATCTTGGAGACATTTTTGACCTTGATGCATGATTGAATCCCTCATGAAGTAACATTGGTTGTTTGGGTGACATGAAGATTTGTGGACACGCCTTTTGAGAATCATAAAGCTGTCATTGATGAGCTAATAAAGGGCATTTGTTGAAGGCTAATTTGAAGACATTGTCAAGGCTTGTTGTAAAAGTTTTTGAGAGGCCTTGAAAAACCATTCAACCTACATTGAAGAGCTGAAGCAGATTGACAGGATTGGTTCCCTAGAGGATAGGATGCCTCAAGAAGATCAGGTTGGAGCATGTGCCAATGGAAAGGGTTAGAGATATAGAGGTTGGAGCCAATTATTTTTCAGGTATTTTATTGAGCCGAATTTAGCTTGATGTGCCAAATTTCTATTGTTGGGTCAAATTTCTATTATTGGGCTAAATTTATGTTGTTGTTGGGCCATAATTATTTTGTTGGGCAAAATTTTTCTCGTTGTGCCAAATTTGTCTAGTTGGGCCAAAATTGGGCCGAATTTAATTTCTTGTGCCAAATTATTTTGCTAGGATGAATTTATTTGCGGAGAGGCTCAATTATTGCAGCAACTAAATTTATTGGTTGCAAGTAATTTTTTGAAGAACATTGTGAGGTTCCCTTTCTGAATTCCATGTAAACAATTCCTCCAAATAATTCCTTTAATAAAACAATGCGATAGTTGCAACTTAATTTATGAGTTTGAATTAGATTAATTGTTGGTGATTTCTCGTTGTACAAATTCTGGTATTTTCTTTCAAGAGAAATTTGTGTCAGAAAATTTCTAAAACAAACCCTTGCATTTCTATGATGTTTCTCAAGCAAAAAGTTATGCCATGGAATTTTTGAAACAAATCCTTGAATTGGGAGGGATTTTCTTTTTGTTGGATAAAGTTGTCATTGATGTCAATAAGATGGCAACTTAGGTGCATTGTTGAAACATGTCTCTTGCCTGGTTAAACCCTAATTGTGTTGAAGAACCCTAGAGAATGAATGATGAAACCCTAGATGCATATGCTACATGCATGGATGAAACTGTAAGCCCTAATTTGTTAAAGAAAACCCTAGGTACATGGAGAAAGATCTAAAGCATATACCATGGTCAGAGTTTGAAAGAAAATAAGCTACAAAGATGATTATTCAATCATACAAATATAACTCTAATTCACATTGTTTGTATTGCCCATTACACGCTTGTCACTATATTGTAAACATATTATGGTTTGAAATACTACAACTAACTCTTTGGAAGCTCCATTGAGATAGGTTACTTGTTAGAGGGAAAAGGAGGCTACTCTTTCTGTGAATTAGGTGCCAAAACTACAACTCTATTGAACTTTGCATTTAAAGAATCAACTTGATGCCAGAGCATTCCAAAGGGATCTAAGTGTGCACCAACAAAGTGTAAGAGAAAGAAAAGATGATGGAATAACATAGGTGAAACATAATGGTGCAATGCATATACTAGCACAAAGAAAGAAAGCACACAACATGTGAGGGAAGAACACGTGCATGACATCAAGCATTCAACACAACAGTTATATAGTCTGAAGGCACATAAAAGATTATCAAGAGGGCAAAACACACAAAATGCCATGGTATAGAAAAATGATAAAAGAGCACTAACATATGAACAATACATATGTCGAGAGCTTGAATATGAGGATGGAAGTTTTAAAATCATTTGGCTCAATATAAACAAAGTTAGAAATCAGTCTTTCGGATTAATCACATCGTTAGGATTGGGTCAACGTTTCGAACCAACTAATGTGGTTCATCCTCACGACAAGGTGAGAAATCAATCGATCTGAGAGAATAAATAGCAGGGATGCATCAATGTTCAGGGCTCGTCGTTCAAAATTAGCCGTTGGTGAAATAAAATTATTTAGGAATACATGATGAACAGATGTTTATTAAATTATCTAATATTTAGTTAGAAACTAGTTGTTATGTATTAATTAATTATTGTATATCGATATTGTAAATTATTTATATATTTATATAATAATATTATCTGAGAATAATTAATTTATATAATATTATTTGTTAGGGTTGACCTATTAAATGTGAATTAGGTTGAAGACTAGTCATTATTGCGATATAATAAATTAGTTACCAATAATAATATTAAAAATAATTAATTTATATAATAATATTTCGTTGAAAATTAGTTGTTATGTCATAAATTAATTATCAATTCATATAATACTAATACCTAAAATAATTATTTATAATTTTATTAGTTAGGGGCGACTTAATCAAAATAAATTTGGTTGAAAACTCATTGTTAGGAACGATTCAAAAAAAAAAAAAAACTTTTATTTCATTATATTTTAGAATCTTTTATTAATATTATCAAAACCTCTATTAAGACTATTTATCATAATTATACAATAAATGAGACCATTAAAAGATAGAGGATAGTTTATCCTCCTGGAAAAGGAGGAAAGCAAAGATAACAATAAAGGTATTATCATAAGAAAGATGAAAATGTTTGAAAATTATATATTACGGAGCAATGGAACACATATAATATTGCAGAAATATAAACACAGAAAACGTACAAAACAAGAGAGACACAGATATACGTGGTTCACCCAGTTTGGGCTACGTCCACCCCGAACAGCCAGTCCTTCCTTTCTGTTATCCAGCAAAATGAAGAGATACAACCTACAGCAAAACCGCTGTAATATCCTCTGTTTTCTCTCACAGTCTCACCTCTATGTTTCTCGCTCACCGAATACACATCTATCTCACAACCTCAAATACAATGCCCTCATATAAAGAGAGGGGTTGCCTTCTAGGGCAAAAAACCCTAAACTAAACATAAGTTCTACCGTCAGATCATCCGCCTAATGAACGGCCCAGATTGACTAGAAATTACTATACTTTTACAAGGCAATTTTACAGCTGTTTTTAGCTTCGGGGGCGCTGCCCCCGAAACCCCCCGCCAGGGGGGGGCTCCCAAAAGTGACCCCCCACGGCAGCGATTATTTTACGGGCGGCGTTGCCGCCCCATTTTGAACTGGGGTCCAATATGCCGGTACTATAGAAGATAATCAGGCTCCACACCCAACAATCTCCCACTTGGAGACTGATTGTAGCAACTCCACCGCTGCTCCATTTGCTGGACAATGACTCCTCTTTGGACCTGGCTGTTTCTCATCTTCATCGTCATCCTTGAAGACCAACTGAAACTGAGCATATTCTCAGTTTCTCCCTGGTTACAACTTTTGTTAGCATATCTGCAGGGTTCTGGCTAGTGTGTATCTTTTCCAGCTTCAACTCTCCATCTTCCAACACTGATCGTATGAAATGGTACTTGAGCTGTATGTGTTTTGTCCTGGAATGAAATGCTGAGTTCTTTGCAAGATGAATGGCACTTTGACTATCATTGTATAACGTGCCCATATCATGCTCCTTACCCAATTCACCCATAAACCTTTGTAACCAAATCATTTCTTTACTAGCCTCTGTAGCAGCAACATACTCTGCTTCTGTTATTGAAAGTGCAACAACACTTTGGATTTTTGAAACCCAACTGACAGCTGTTCCTCCGACAGTAAATACATATCCTGTAGTGCTCCTCCTATTATCTCTGTCACCTGCCATATCTGCATCAACATATCCTTGTAAGGATATGTTTGAACCACCAAAGCATAATGCCTGATTTGTGGTACCTCTCAAATATCTGAGAATCCATTTCACTGCCATCCAATGTTCCTTTCCTGGATTGTTCATGTACCTGCTTACAACTCCCACTGCATGTGCAATATCAGGCCTTGTGCAGACCATTGCATACATTAAACTTCCAACTGCTGATGCATATGGAACTTTAGACATATAATCCATGTCTTCTTGGGTCTTTGGGCACATTTCTTTGCTAAGTTTGAAATGGCTAGCAAAAGGTGTACTAACTGGTTTTGCATTTTGCATGTTAAATCTTTTCAACACCTTTTGTATGTACTCATTCTGAGACAATGTTAATTTTCTATTTTTCCTGTCTCTAGTTATTCTCATACCAAGGATTTGTTTTGCAGCACCCAAATCCTTCATTGCAAATGAATTTGCCAATTTTCTTTTGAGCACATTTATTTCCTGCATGTTAGATCCTGCAACAAGCATGTCATCTACATACAATAACAATATAATATAGCTGCCATCATTTTGCTTTTTGAGATAAACACAATGATCAGAGTGACATCTAGTATAACCTTGTTCAGACATAAACTTGTCAAATTTTAGATACCACTGCCTTGGAGCCTGTTTTAAACCATACAAGCTCTTCTTCAACCTGCAAACAAGTTTCTCCTTCCCTTTCACCTCATATCCTTGTGGCTGCTGCATATATATCTCTTCCTCCAAATCCCCATGGAGAAAGGCTGTCTTTACATCTAACTGCTCAAGATGCAAATCTTCAGCTGCTACAAGACTTAAAATAGTTCTGATTGAAGTCATTTTAACAACAGGAGAAAATATTTCATCAAAATCAATACCTTTCTTCTGTGCAAACCCCTTCACCACAAGTCTAGCTTTGTACCTTTGCTTTCCTCCATCTTCTTCCTTCAGCCTGTAAATCCATTTATTCTTCAATGTAGTTTTTCCTGCAGGCAACCTGACTAAATCCCAAGTCTGGTTATGCATTAAGGAGTCCATCTCTTCTTCCATGGCTACCTCCCACTTCTTCTTGCTTTCAACCTGCATTGCTTCTTCATAACATTCAGGTTCACCGGAATCAGTCAACAATAAATAATATAATGAAGGAGAGTATCGTTCAGGAGGTCTACTTGTCCTGGTAGATCTTCTAACACCACTTTCAGGTGTTTGGGGTGCCTGTTGTTGTTGTGATGGTTGCTGTTGTTGATTATTATTATTTTCAGGCACCTTTACTTTTTCAGTAATTTCATCAAGAACTGCGTATTCCTTGTTTCCTTTTTCTTGTTTCTTTTCCTGCAACTGATTCTTATACAAGACCTTTTCATTGAATATTACATCTCTGCTCCTAATGATTTTGTGATTTTCATAATCATATAAGCGATAACCAAAATCATTAACACCATATCCAATAAAGGTACATTTCTTTGACTTTGCCTCAAGCTTTGTTCTATTTTCTTTATCAATATGGACAAAGGCCTCACAACCAAAAGGTTTTAAAATAGAGTAGTTTACCTTTTTCCCTGTCCATGCTTCCTCTGGAACACCACCATCCAAGGAACTTGAAGGTCCTCTGTTTATTAAATAAACAGCAGTATCTACAGCATCTGCCCAAAACTGTAAAGGCAATCCTGCATGCAATCTCATGCACCTTGCACGCTCCATGATTGTTCTGTTCATCCTTTCTGACACACCATTTTCTTGTGGTGTTCTTGGAACTGTCTTCTCTCTGCGAATTCCATGCTCTGAACAGTACCTATCAAACTCTTTGCTGCAATATTCACCTCCATTGTCTGATCTAAGGCACTTCAATTTCTTTCCTGTCTCAATCTCAACCAAAGCTTTCCATTTCTTGAAAGTATAAAATACATCAGATTTATTCTTAATACAATAAATCCAAGTTTTTCTAGTTGCATCATCAATAAAAGTAACATAATAACGAGAGCCACCGAGAGATGATACCTGAGCAGGTCCCCATACGTCTGTATGCACAAGCTCTAATTTTTCGTTCTTCTTTTCTTTCCCAACTCTGAGAAATCTGACTCTCTTCTGTTTTCCATAAATGCAGTTCTCACAAAAGTCCAAATCAACATTCTTCAAACCCGACAAAAAATTCCTTGAGTGAAGAATCTTCATCCCCTTTTCACTCATGTGTCCGAGCCTATGATGCCATAATGCTGCATCTGCTCCTCTGGAAGTTAAAGCATTAACAGAGTTAGAAATACCATTGCATAAATACAATGTACCAACCTTTTCGCCTTTTGCTATTACCAGGGCTCCTTTAGTGACCTTCCAAGCTTTATCTGTGAAAGTTGTCACACAACCTTCACCGCCTAACTGCCCTGTTGAAATCAGATTTTTCTTTAGATCTGGAACATGCCTTACCTCCTTTAATAGCCATTGGTTTCCATTCTGCTGTTTTACAATAACCTTACCCATTCCAACGATTTTACAGGGTTTATCATCACCCAAACGAACTTGTCCAAAATCTCCTTGAACATAGTCATGAAAGTATTTCTTATCAGGTGTGGCATGGAATGAAGCCCCTGAATCTACCACCCAGGAATCAGTAATATTTTCAAAAGAAAGAATCAAAGCATCTTGTAACACCTCACCTGTCACATTTGCTTCATGATTGTTTTCTTGCTGTGCATCTCCTTCTTTTCCCTTCCGAGATCTACAGTCTTTCTTTAGGTGTCCTTTCTTTCCACATTTCCAGCACACTATCCCCGATCTGGACTTGGATCTGCCTTTCCTTGATTTACTGCGATATCCTGAGCTCTTTCCTCTTTCCATTTTTCTTCCTCTAGACTCTGCACTCAAAGCATTTCCCGATGTCTCACCGGAGCTTTTCCGTCGCATTTCCTCGCTAAGGATAGCACCGACAACATCATCAAACTTTAAAGTACTAGATCCAGAAACAGAGTTACTAATGGCCATTACCAAACCATTCCAACTTTCTGGTAATGAGCACAAGAATAACAGAGCTCTAAATTCATCATCAAAGTTTACCCCTACAGAACTTAACTGGCTTGTAACTGTATTAAAATCATTTAAATGGTTTGCAACAGATCCACCTTCCGACATATTCATATTAAATAACTGTTTCATAAGAAATACCTTGTTTGAGGCCGAGGGTTTTTCATATAGTTTCGACAACGTCTGCATCAAACCCTTTGTCGTGGTTTCCTTCGAAATGTTGAAGGCGACTGACACAGCAAGGCACAACCGTATTGTTCCGAGTGCCTTTCTATCGAGAAGGTTCCATTCTTCGTCTTTCATACCCGTCGGCATCTTTGTTTTTCTGCCCAATGGTAGGTATAGATCTTTCTGATACAGATAATCTTCCATCTGCATCTTCCACAGCGAGAAGTTTTGGCCGTTAAATTTCTCGACCCTAAACTTACCATCTTCCGCCATTGCTCCCACTCGAACCAGGAACCCTTCTTTCCTGCGAGTTTATCAGCCAAATAGACCTTCGGCTCTGATACCAGTTGTTAGAAAATTATATATTACGGAGCAATGGAACACATATAATATTGCAGAAATATAAACACAGAAAACACACAAAACAAGAGAGACACAGATATACGTGGTTCACCCAGTTTGGGCTACGTCCACCCTGAACAGCCAGTCCTTCCTTTCTGTTACCCAGCAAAATGAAGAGATACAACCTACAGCAAAACCGCTGTAATATCCTCTGTTTTCTCTCACAGTCTCACCTCTATGTTTCTCGCTCACCGAATACACATCTATCTCACAGCCTCAAATAAAATGCCCTCATATAAAGAGAGGGGTTTCCTTCTAAGGCAAAAAACCCTAAACTAAACATAAGTTCTACCGTAAGATCATCCGCCTAATGAACGGCCTAGATTGACTAGAAATTACTATACTTTTACAAGGCAATTTTACAGCTGTTTTTAGCTTCGGGGGCGCTGCCCCCGAAACCCCCCACCAGGGGGGGGCTCCCAAAAGTGACCCCCCACGGCAGCGATTATTTTACGGGTGGCGTTGCCGCCCCATTTTGAACTGGGGTCCAATATGCCGGTACTATAGAAGATAATCAGGCTCCACACCCAACAGAAAACAAATAAATTTTTAGATAGAAAACATCTGAAGTTAAAAAATATAAATGGAAACTGGGATAAAAAGGGAAGAGTAAACTGATAAAGGCGCGGAAAAGGAGGAGGAGTTATGAAGAGAGAGCCGAAATCTAGCTTTTACTTAATTTCCAACCATCATCCCTATTAAGGTTTTTGGCATGTCTCTCAATCTCAAAAGCTTCCTTGAGTTTCCTGTGGTGGAAATGATCAATTTTAACAATGACTTTGGATTTTTCAATGCAGACATGGTGTTTTGATTTCTCAGCATGTTCTGCAAGCGTTGATGTGCGGGAGCGATTGTATCTGAATTAACAAAGTTTCAAAATTAACATGTCGGCTTCCTCCTTCCACATAGTCATGTCGACCCATTATACCAAGAGACGTGTCTCTTCATAGACTCAAACACGTATATATACCCAACTAAGGTTGTTCATTTCAGCTCAAAGATTTTCGGTCAGGAACAAAAAATGAGTTTCAAATCTGAACTACAAGTAAAGTGACAAGAAGGATGAAATTGGTAGAGTATTGGTTTTTGGATTTCAGGACTGGATTTTTTTGAACATGTGGGATATTTTGTAATTTAGCTCTATATTTGTTGAAGAGTTCGAACCTATGAAAAATCTTGAGTCACCCGAAATTTAGCCTCTCTCTCTCTGTTGACACTCTGGCATTGTAATTCGGCCCTTATTTCAAACCGAATTATAGAGATTGCAAACCTGTAATTTCGGCCTTTACAGACCTGCAACCTCGGCCCCTGTGGAAGACTCTAACTTGCACCTGTAGAAGACCATACTGAGGTAGACCTACAATTAAGACTTGTGATGAAAAGGTCAAAATATGAACTACATCTAAAGGAATTTTCGTGAGGGTTATTGTCTTTCTGTAGATATTGGTATCTGTTTTTGGATGGGTTGCTACAACAGTAGTGATTAGTTTATGGCAATCTTTTTTGAGGAATTTCTTGTCTTTGTATCACTATTCTTGCACAAAGCTACTACAATTGTAAGGGCCAAAGGTTGAGGGAGTTTTTAAGGTCATTCTTGAGACTTTGTGTCAACTATATCATTGTAGTTCTATCTTTGTTAGAGAAAGTTGCTACAAAAATCTAGGACTGCCCCTTTTTGTCACAACCATCGAAAAATATTACTTTGAGGACTATGAAAAGCCATCCCTGACTTGCCTTTAAAGATAGTCTTGTAGTAGAAATTAAAGATCTCTTTGAAGGCAGATTTATTGAAGGGCATTCTTTTGGAAGAGAATAAAGGACCCTTGCTGAATATTGTTTAGGGTACCCTTGGAGCATTTGAGGATTGCAGTGTATTGGAGAAGAATACACATTTACATCTTGAAGGAATTCTTGAGGATTTGGTTAGCAAGCATCTTGAAGACCCTTTGTAGCAACTTGAAGAGTTCTTGGGGCAGTTTATTGTAAACAACTTGTTGAAGCAGTCTTGTTGAACAAATATTGAAGAATCCTTGAAGTATTGAAGACTTGTTTGGAGAGCATCTTGAAGACCTTTTGTAGCAACTTGGAGAGTTCTCCGGGCAGCATATTGAAGACCTTCTTGAAGCATAATTTGAATATTTGTTAAATCAACTTGACCATTGGAGAATATTTTGAAGCAGTGAAGATACCTTGTAGTAACAAATCTTGGAGACATTGTTGACCTTGATGCATGATTGAATCCCTCATGAAGTAACATTGATTGTTTCGGTGACATGAAGATTTGTGGACACGCCTTTTGAGAATCATAAAGTTGTCATTGATGAGCTAATAAAGGGCATTTGTTGAAGGCTAATTTGAAGACATTTTCAAGGCTTGTTGTAAAAGTTTTTGAGAGGCCTTGAAAAACCATTCAACCTACATTGAAGAGTTGAAGCAGATTGACGGGATTGGTTCCCTAGAGGATAGGATGCCTCTAGAAGATCAGGTTGGAGCATGTGCCAATGGAAAGGGTTGGAGCTATAGAGGTTGGAGCCAATTATTTTGCAGGTATTTTATTGAGCCGAATTTAGCTTGATGTGCCAAATTTCTATTGTTGGGTCAAATTTCTATTATTGGGCTAAATTTATGTTGTTGTTGGGCCATAATTATTTTGTTGGGCCAAATTTATCTCGTTTCGCCAAATTTCTCTAGTTGGGCCAAAATTGGGCCGAATTTAATTTCTTGTGCCAAATTATTTTGCTAGGATGAATTTATTTGCGGAGAGGCTGAATTATTGCAAGCAACTAAATTTATTGGTGGCAAGTAATTTTTTGAAGAACATTGTGAGGTTCCCTTTCTGAATTCCATGTAAACAATTCCTCCAAATAATTCCTTTAATAAAACAATGCAATAGTTGCACCTTAATTTATGAGTTTGAATTAGATTAATTGTTGGTGATTTCTCGTTGTACAAATTCTGGTATTTTCTTTCAAGAGAAATTTGTGTCGAGAAAATTTCTAAAACAAACCCTTGCATTTCTATGATGTTTCTCAAGCAAAAATTTATGCCATAGAATTTTTGAAACAAATCCTTGAATTGGGAGGGATTTTCTTTTTGTTGGATAAAGTTGTCATTGATGTCAATAAGATGGCAACTTAGGTGCATTGTTGAAACATGTCTCTTGCCTGGTTAAACCCTAATTGTGTTGAAGAACCCTAGAGAATGAATGATGAAACCCTAGATGCATATGCTACAGGCATGGATGAAACTGTAAACCCTAATTTGTTAAAGCAAACCCTAGGTACATGGAGAAAGATCTAAAGCATATACCATGGTCAGAGTTTGAAAGAAAATAAGCTACAAAGATGATTATTCAATCATACAAATATAATTCTAATTCACATTGTTTGTATTGCCCACTATGCGCTTGTCACTATATTGTAAACATATTATGGTTTGAAATACTACAACTAATTCTTTGGAAGCTCCATTGAGCTAGGTTACTTGTTATAGGGAAAAGGAGGCTACTCTTTCTGTGAATTAGGTGCCAAAACTACAACTCCATTGAACTTTGCATTTAAAGAATCAACTTGATGCCAGAGCATTCCAAAGGGATCTAAGTGTGCACCAACAAAGTGTAACAAAAAGAAAAGATGATGGAATAACATAGGTGAAACATAATGGTGCAATGCATATACTAGCACAAAGAAAGAAAGCACACAACATGTGAGGGAAGAACACGTGCATGACATCAAGCATTCAACACAACAGTTATATAGTCTGAAGGCACATAAAAGATTATCAAGAGGGCAAAACACACAAAATGCCATGGTATAGAAAAATGATAAAAGAGCACTAACATATGAACAATACATATGTCGAGAGTTTGAATATGAGGATGGAAGTTTTAAAATCATTTGGCTCAATATAAACAAAGTTAGAAATCAGTCTTTCGGATTAATCACATCGTTAGGATTGGGTCAACGTTTCGAATCAACTAATGCGGTTCATCCTCATGACAAGGTGAGAAATCAATCGATCTGAGAATAAATAGCAGGGATGCATCAATGTTCAGGGCTCGTCGTTCAAAATTAGCCGTTGGTGAAATAAAACTATCTAGGAATACATGATGAACAAATGTTTTTTAAAAAATCTAATATTTAGTTAGAAACTAGTTGTTATGTATTAATTAATTATTTTATATCGATATTGTAAATTATTTATCTATTTATATAATAATATTATCTAAGAATAATTAATTTATATAATATTATTTGTTAGGGTTGACCTATTAAATGTGAATTAGGTTGAAGACTAGTCATTGTTGCGATATAATAAATTAGTTACCAATAATAATATTAAAAATAATTAATTTATATAATAATATTTGGTCGAAAATTAGTTGTTATGTCATAAATTAATTATCAATTCATATAATACTAATACCTAAAATAATTATTTATAATTTTATTAGTTAGGGGTGACTTAATCAAAATAAATTTGGTTGAAAACTCATTGTTAGGAACGATTCAAAAATAAAAAAAAACTTTTATTTCATTATATTTTAGAATCTTTTATTAATATTATCAAAACCTCTATTAAGACTATTTATCATAATTATACAATAAATGAGACCATTAAAAGATAGAGGATAGTTTATCCTCCTCGAAAAGGAGGAAAGCAAAGATAACAATAAAGGTATTACCATAAGAAAGATGAAAGCAAATAAATTTTTAGATAGCAAAACATCTGAAGTTAAAAAATATAAAAGGAAACCAGGATAAAAAAGGAAGAGTAAAATGATAAAGGCGCGGAAAATGAGGAGGAGTTATGAAGAGAGAGTCGAAATCTAGCTTTTACTTAATTTCCAGCTGGTCTGAATTTGAAACTACTTGTAATTTGTTTGCAAGGTATTCAATTCAGAATTATACATGTTTAAAAGATTTCCATGTCTTGCAGAAAGAAAACAAATGAAATTTTCAGCTGTTCATGACCCATTTAAGCATAGCAGATTTATTTCTTTTACTGTTTAACACACTAAAACGAATTTGTTCTGCAAAATAACTCAACCACAGATGCAAAAGATGTTGATAAAGCAGTTCACCCCTCCTGGGCTACGTCTGTTGGGTCCAAAGCTCCCAATTGGGCTTGTGCTTGTTTTCATTAAATGCTCAAATTGAAAATACAGCTGAATAGAAGCATCTACAGGTGAAATAGATGGTAAAAATGGATTCAGAACACTTGAATCCTTCAGGATTTACTATTGGATCACCTCCAATGGATACCTGCAACCCTATACAGTCTTCACAAAACTGGGCCCTGGTGGCTCCTAGAAATTTCACGGCTCCAAAACCTTTGCAAATGACCTCAGCTGGCTATAAGACCTGCACCAATAGCTTCAGAAGGTCGAAAATACCCAAAATAAAAAAAAAATTCGTCCAAAACCGCCTTTCCTAGCCAAAGTTATGGCCATTTAATGATCCCCTCCAGTTTAGCCTAAAAGAACTCCAGCTAACTTTAGTTAATGTCCAGTTAGGCCCGCCAAATATGGCGGGCCCGCCAATTTTGGCGCTCCTGCCAGAATTTCCGCCAAAAGACTGCAGTTACATTTATTGCTGTGGTTTATCTCGGAGTTCGTGCTGGCGGTTTGGGCTGGCGGTTGGGGCTTAAGCCCTTGGTTCTGGGCCCGCGGTCATATGAAAGGGGGGGCCCTGCCCAACAGAACGTTAAACATTAAATAAGACTTTTTCCGCCCTTTTATCAACACATGCCCCTGTGGCCTAACGGTAAAGTGCTGGACTGTTATTGATGAGGTTGTGGGTTCGATTCACAATCTGACAATTTTTTTTTGATTATATCCGCCCATGAGCTTGTTGACGTCATCTGGGGAACACGTGGCGGCCTCCGGGCCTGCCACGTGGCAGCCTGTGATTGGTTGCTGAAAAGGGAATATTTCTTGGAATATTCTACAGAATATTCTTTTTTAATTTTTTTTAAAAAAAATTAAAATTTCCAATGTTATTGACAAATTCTTCTTTTTGCCATAACTTCCTGATACGGCGACCCTTTTTCGAACCGTTTGCGGCTCCGGAATCGGGAAGACGAGCACTTTCCAGTCGTTCAACTTTAAACCAGTTCTAAGCACTTTAAATTTTGAGCATTTTACGACACTTAGGACATGAGCACCTGATCACGCCTCCCCGCTTTTGGACCCTAAAAGCCTTCAACTACCTGTTAAAGAGGTGAGGGTACAGCTCCCTCACTCTGTCCACCTCCATCCACTTTGCCTTTTTCGGTTTGCTGCCTTTGAAACCAACCCGAACATAATCTACACTGCCCCTCCTTGAAGTGCGTGTCCTTCTGTTAAGGATTGTATCTTCTTTCAGCTCATCTAAGAAGTCTGGCGAGAAATCTTCTATAGATGGCAGCTGAACAACATTTTCATGATCAGCAATCAAAGGAGGTTCATACAAACGTAAGTTCTCCACATTGACAACATAATACATTTGCATGTAGGAAGACAAATCTAATTGAAAAGCATTATTTCCAACCTTCTTGAGGATTTTGAATGGACCATAACGAATAGGCTTCAGCTTTTTACCTTCTCCTTGCATCCTTTCCTTACTAATGTACAGCCATACCTCATCTCCTTCTTGAAACTTGTGATCGACTCTATGCTTGTCGTGTCTTTCCTTGTACTTGCCTTGACTCTTCTCAAGCTGTTCTTGAATTTGCTGATGTATTTGCTGAATTTTTTCAATGAATGAATGAGCTTTGTCAATATCACTATGTCCCTCAATGGCAACATCTTTCTCAAGAATGAAATCAAGAGGTGATTTTGGCAAGTAACCAAAACAAGCTTCAAACGGTGAGGTGTTTGTGGAAGAGTGCTTGGCACGATTGTAAGCATGCTATATGTAGTGCAAATGTTCATCCCAAAGCTTGGGATGCTTGCTGCAATTAACCTCTCAAGAGGTGCACAATGGTTCTGTTCACAACTTCGGTTTGTCCATCTGTTTGTGGATGGAAAGCAGTACTTTTCTTTAACTTTGTGTCCATAATCTCCCATAGGTTGGACCAAAAATTACCCACAAATCTGGAATCCCTGTCACTAATAATGGAAGTAGGCAAACCAAAGTGAATCCATACATGATGAAAAAATAATTCAGCAGTTTGTTCAGCAGATATAGTTTTCTTACAAGGCATAAGTATACACATTTTGCTGAAACGATCAACTACTACATATAAATAATCATGCTGCTTTCTAGATTTTGGCAAACCTCCTACAAAATCCATAGAGATGCTCTCCCATGGTCTAGAAGGTACCGGCAAAGGAGTATACAAACCAAGCTTCCTATTGCTAGGCTTGCTTGTAGCACATAATGAACATCCTCTTATGAACCTTGAAACAGAATCTACCATGCGAGGCCAATAGCAATACCTCTGTAGATGTGCAATTGTTTTGCTCACACCAAAATGGCCAGCAATAAGAGAAGAATGAGCTTCTCTTATGACATTTATCCTCTCCCCCTATGGTATACACAACTTGCCCAAATGAAACAACAAATTGTTATGCATGTGATAGTCATTTTCCTCTACATGATTCCCTTTACTCAAGTTAGCATACACATCTTTAAAGTCATCATCAGATGCATATTGTTCTATGTAACTATCATGTACAATGGAAGCATTCTTAAGTAAAGTAACAACACCAATAATAGGCCTTGAAAGCATATCAGCGACCTTATTCAAAGTGCCTTTCTTGTACCTTATTACCAAATGGAACTGTTGCAAGAAGCCCATCCATCTGAAGTGTCGTGACTGTTGTAACTTGCTTTGTGATTGCAAGTACTGTAAGGGTTGATGGTCGGTATGTATAACAGTTTCTTTGCCCATCAAATAGTGTTTCCACTTTTTGACGCTTTGTACCAACGCATACAACTCCTTATCATATGTAGGATAATTTACAACAGCACCATTAAAAGTTTCAGAATGAAAAGCAATAGGCTTACCATGCTGTAGAAGAACTGCACCCATAGCATAATCACTAGCATCAGTTTGTATCTCAAATGGCTGCCTCAAATCCGGTAATGCAAGGACTGGAGCTGAACTAATCTTCTCTTTCAAAGATTCGAAAGCTTTTTGCTGCTTGCCTCCCCATTGGAAAGCATGCTTCACACTTGTCACTGCATGCATAGGAGCTGCTATAGAAGAGAAGTTAGAGATAAACTTCCTCCAATATTGAGTTGCACCCAAAAAACTTCTTACCTCTGTTATGGATTTGGGAGTAGGCCACTTTACAATAGCCTCAATCTTAGCAGGATCAATTCTCAAAGCACCTCCTCCTACTATGTGTCCCAAATAAACCAAAGAAGTCTTTCCAAATTCACACTTTGACATTTTAAGAAATAACTGATTCTTCTTCAAAACATCAAGTACTTTCCTAACATGCATGACATGATCTTCTCTAGACTTGCTGAAAATTAAGATGTCATCTAAGTAGACAATAACGAAATCATCAAGAAAAGGATGCAAGACATCATCCATTACCCGCATGAAAGTTGCAGGTGCATTGCACAAACCAAACGGCATCACAAGCCACTCAAAGAGTCCTTGTTTGGTTTTAAAGGCTGTCTTCCAAATGTCACTTTCTTCAATTCTTACTTGATGATATCCACTGCGCAAGTCTAGCTTAGTGAAATATCGAGCATCTTTCAGCTGGTCTAGCAAATCATCTATCCTTGGGAGTGTGTAACGATTCTTTACCGTTATCTTGTTCAAGGCCCTGAAATCAACACACATACGCCAAGTTCCATCTTTCTTTGGAATCAATACAATCGGTGACCCACATGGCGAAGTACTTGGCCTTATGAAACCCTTTCCAACAAGTCCTTGATTTTCTTCTTTATTTCAGCATTCTCCATAATGGACATGTGGTACATGCCTATGTTTGGAAGAGGACAATCTGGATGCAAATGGATTTCATGTTGAATATCCCTCTTAGGAGGCAAACCTGTTGGCTCCTGAAACATCTCATGATATGCATCAACTACATCATACAGATCTGATTTAAGTTTTGGATCACAATTGTCAAATGACTCATGATTCACATCAACCTTGGGCTTAATCATAAGAAGAACAAAATTCTTACTTGAATTGACCAGCCTTTTTACCTGTCCTGCATTCACCATCGCTATATTTGTCTTCTTGCGATGAGCTCTAACAATGAACTCCTTGCCATCTTTGAAAAGATGATATTTGTTTTCATGGCGATGAAAGATAGCTTTCCTGTCAAACAAGTAAGGACTTCCCAAAACAATTCCTGTTATATCAAAAGGTACCACATCAAGTTCAACTGTGTCAATAAAATGTGCAGTAATTGCAAAGCGCAATGTGCACTTTCTTGAAACTTGTAAATTTGCATCCTTGCAAATCCATCCAAGTGGATATGGCTTCGGATGTGGAACGGTCTCAAGTTTAAGCTGCTTGACCAAGTCCTCTGATATAAGGTTTGCTTGTGACCCACTATCAAAAAGTGTGTCAATTTTAGTATGTTTGAAATCACCCTCACATGAAACAGTTCAATTCTTTCTTCCTCATTAGGAGCTTGTACATGGCAGTTTGAGGTACTAGTGCTGGCTTGAGTTTCAATTTCTTTTCCCTTCAAGTTTTTCAAACCCATGGCTGCAATTTTGGTTTCATCACCTGAATCTTCCCCTAAATCTTGTGGTGTAGATGTAGTAGCAACAATTTTCTGTTTCCCTTTGGATTTGTTAAATTGAGGTCTTTTTTCAGGATATAATTTCCAACAGTTTTTCTCCTCATGGCCTGGTTTAGAACAGTGTTTACAGATCACTTTCTCACTCTCCTGTTTGACAGATGCATTCTTTTTGCTCTTTCCCTTGGAGGTTTTCTCTTTGTTTTTCCCCTTGGGGGACTTGTTTCTACCCTCTTCAAATGTGTTTTTTCCCCTTGCCTCTAAATGGGTAGCTTGGACACAAACCTCGTCCAGGCTAGTAGGGTTAAACATCAAGATGGTGTGTCTAAGGTAGCTATGCAAGCCACCGATGTATTTCAGCAAGGTTTCTTGGGTCTGTAAATCTACCCCTAACAAGAGAGCTCTTCTTCTAAATTCTTGGGTGTAGTCTTGGACACTCTGACCCTTAAGTTGTCTGAAATTTTGCCAATTCATAATGGCTTTCTGCATGTGAGCAAGAGGATAAAACTGTTTTTTAATGGCTAACAGAAATTCAGGCCATGTTAAGGTAACCTTACCAAATTTCTTGATCTCCTCTTTAGTCTTGGCCTCCCACCAGACCAATGCTGCTCCATCCATTCTCAAAGAAGCCAACTGAATCTTTGTGGCATCATCATGCATATTTTGGATCCTCAAGTAAACTTCCAACTGCCTAATCCAGTTGTCAAGCTTTTCTGCATTCACTTCACCATTAAACATAGGTAATTCGAATTTTACATCAAGCTTCAAAAAAGGACTTTTTCCAGAGGATCTATGCTTATGAACAGAAGAAGACGAGGATGAAGAGGAAGAAGGTGAAGATGGGGGTGGTGGATCACCATTTCCTCCATGTCTTTTCTTGGAATGATCATCATCCTTCTTACCTCCTGAAGAGCCCTCTCCTTCATGTGGATGTTTGGACCCTTCTTTAGCCAATTTCTCATTTCTTTCTTGGTACAATATCCTCACCATTTCAGTGAGGTCTAAGAAAACCTTTCTGAAGACTCTTTCTTCTTCTCTTGGATCTGTCTCTGTAGGAATTTCTCCTTCATGTTCAGACATCCTTGAAGCTTCTACTGAGACTCTTGAGGGTGAAATTGAAGGTGGAGGTGATGGCTCTCTGGCCTTCCTTGACTGAGGATTCTCTCGTTCTCTAGTCAACTGTCCTTCCCCTCTTTTAAGTTTCAACCTGGTAAGCATCAATACTTGCAAGACAGTTAGAAGATCTTTGCACAAAACCCTGAGCTCTGATACCAACTTGATCTGAATTTGAAACTACTTGTAATTTGTTTGCAAGGTATTCAATTCAGAATTATACATGTTTAAAAGATTTCCATGTCTTGTAGAAAGAAAACAAACGAAATTTTCAGCTGTTCATGACCCATTTAAGCATAGCAGATTTATTTCCTTTTACTGTTTAACACACTAAAACGAATTTGTTCTGCAAAATAACTCAACCACAGATGCAAAAGAAGTTGATAAAGTAGTTCACCCCTCCTGGGCTACGTCTGCTGGGTCCAAAGCTCCTAATTGGGCTTGTCCTTGTTTTCATTAAATGCTCAAATTTAAAATACAGCTGAATAGAAGCATCTACAGGTGAAATAGATGGTAAAAATGGATTCAGAACACTTGAATCCTTCAGGATTGACTATTGGATCACCTCCAATGGATACCTGCAACCCTATACAGTCTTCACAAAACTGGGCCCTAGTGGCTCCTAGAACTTTCACGGCTCCAAAACCTCTGCAAATGACCTCAGATGGCTGTAAGACCTGCACCAATGGCTTCAGAAGGTCGAAAATACCCAAAAAAAAAAAAAAAATTCGTCCAAAACCGCCTTTCCTAGCCAAAGTTATGGCCATTTAATGATCCCCTCCAGTTTAGCCTAAAAGAACTCCAGCTAACTTTAGTTAATGTCCAGTTAGGCCCGCCAAATATGGCGGGCCCGCCAATTTTGGCGCTCCTGCCAGAATTTCCGCCAAAAGACTGCAGTTACATTTATTGCTGTGGTTTATCTCGGAGTTCGTGCTGGCGGTTGGGGCTTAAGCCCTTGGTTCTGGGCCCGCGGTCATATGAAAGGGGGGCTTGGCCCCCTTCGGGCCTCGCCCAACAGAACGTTAAACATTAAATAAGACTTTTTTCCGCCCTTTTATCAACACATGCCCCCGTGGCCTAACGGTAAAGCGTTGGACTGTTATTGATGAGGTCGTGGGTTCGATTCACAATCCGACCAAATTTTTTTGATTATATCCGCCCATGAGCTTGCTGACGTCATCTGGGGGCCACGTGGTGGCCTCCGGGCCTGCCACGTGGCAGCCTGTGATTGGTTGCTGAAAAGGGAATATTCCATAGAATATTCTGCGAAATATTCCTTTTTAAATTTTTTTTTTCAAAAATTAAAATTTCCAATGTTATTGACAAATTCTTCTTTTTGCCATAACTTCCTCATACGGCGACCGTTTTTCGAACTGTTTGTGGCATCAGAATCGGGAAGACGAGAACTTTCCAGTCGTTCAACTTTGAACTAGTTCTAAGAACTTTAAATTTTGAGCATTTTACGACACTTAGGACATGAGCACCTGATCACTAACCATCATCCCTATTAAGGTTTTTGGCATGTTTCTAAATCTCAATAGCTTCCCTGAGTTTCCTGTGGTGGAAATGATCAATTTTAGCAATGACTTTGGATTCTTCAATGCAGACATGGTGTTTTGATTTCTCAGCATGTTCTGCAAGCGCTGATGTGCGGGAGCGATTGTATCTGAATTAGCAAAGTTTCAAAATTAACATGTCGGCTTCCTCCTTCCACATAGTCATGTCGACCCATTATACCAAGAGACATGTCTCTTCATAGACTCGAACACATATATATACCCAACTAAGGTTGTTCATTTCAGCTCAAAGACTTTCGGTTAGGAACAAAAAATGAGTTTCGAATCTGAACTACAAGAAAAGAGACAAGAAGGATGAAATTGGTAGAGTATTGGTTTTTGGATTTCAGGACTGGATTTTTTTGAACATGTGGGATATTTTGTAATTTAGCTCTATATTTGTTGAAGAGTTCGAACCTATGAAAAATCTTGAGTCACTCGAAATTTAGCCTCTCTCTCTCTGTTGACACTCTGGCATTGTAATTCGGCCCTTATTGCAAACCGAATTATAGAGATTGCAAACCTGTAATTTCGGCCTTTACAGACCTGCAACCTCGACCCCTGTGGAAGACTCTAACTTGCACTTGTAGAAGACCATACTGAGGTAGGCCTACAATTAAGACATGTGATGAAAAGGTCAAAATCTGAACTACACCTAAAGGAATTTTCGTGAGGGTTATTGTCTTTCTGTAGATATTGGTATCTGTTTTTGGATGGGTTGCTACAACAGTAGTGATTAGTTTATGGCAATCTTTTGTGAGGAATTTTGTTGTCTTTGTATCACTATTCTTGCACAAAGCTACTACAGTTGTAAGGGCCAAAGATTGAGGGAGTTTTTAAGGTCATTCTTGAGACTTTGTGTCAACTATATCATTGTAGTTCTATCTTTGTTAGAGAAAGTTGCTACAACAATCTAGGACTGCCCCTTTTTGTCACAACGATTGAAAAATCTTACTTTGAGGACTATGAAAAGCCATCCCTGACTTGCCTTTAAAGATAGTCTTGTAGCAGAAATTAAAGATCTCTTTGAAGGGAGATTTATTGAAGGGCATTCTTTTGGAAGAGAATAAAGGACCCTTGTTGAAGATTGTTTAGGGTACCCTTGGAGCATTTGAGGATTGCAGTGTATTGGAGAAGAATACACATTTACATCTTGATGGAATTCTTGAGGATTTGGTTAGCAAGCATCTTGAAGACCCTTTGTAGCAACTTGAAGAGTTCTTGGGGCAATTTATTGTAAACAACTTGTTGAAGCACTCTTGTTGAACAAATATTGAAGAATCCTTGAAGTATTGAAGACTTGTTTGGAGAGCATCTTGAAGACCTTTTGTAGCAACTTGGAGAGTTCTCCGGGCAACATATTGAAGCCATTCTTGAAGCATAATTTTAATATTTGTTAAATCAACTTGACCATTGGAGAATATTTTGAAGCAGTGAAGATACCTTGTAGTAACAGATCTTGGAGACATTGTTGACCTTGATGCATGATTGAATCCCTCATGAAGTAACATTGATTGTTTGGGTGACATGAAGATTTGTGGACACGCCTTTTGAGAATCATAAAGTCGTCATTGATGAGCTAATAAAGGGCATTTGTTGAAGGCTAATTTGAAGATATTTTCAAGGCTTGTTGTAAAAGTTTTTGAGAGGCCTTGAAAAACCATTCAACCTACATTGAAGAGCTGAAGCAGATTGACGGGATTGGTTCCCTAGAGGATAGGATGCCTCAAGAAGATCAGGTTGGAGCATGTGCCAATGGAAAGGGTTGGAGCTATAGAGGTTGGAGCCTTGTGGAAGATAGGGTTGGAGCCTCGTGAAGTCAAAGTTGGTGCTTGGAAAGATACAGGTTGGGGCCTGGTGGATTGAAAGATTGGTGTCTTCGTCTAGGGTTGGAGCCTTGTGGAAGATAGGGTTGGAGCCCTAAACATTATTGTACTTGGTTTATTGTAAAGAAGAGGATTGGAGTCCTTGTTATTTATGATTAATAAAATTATTTATTATATATTGTTCATTTTGTGTTATGTTTATAAGTGATCTAAACTGGTTAAGTAACAATTGTAAAAGAAATACTAAGTCACCCCCCTTCTTGTTATTTCCAACACTTTTATGGTTGTTAGCATATGATGTAATAATGGAAAGGGGGAAGCATAGTATCCCTGGAAATTAATAGAGAGGAATTTGAAAATTTGCAATTTTATTGGCTCATGGATGTGTTGATGCCTTGAAAATCGCTGCAAGAACATAGGGGAAACCACCCGGTCCGGACCTTGATACAGCTCCTTTTCCGTTTGGAATAGTGGCTCCGACTGGGGATAATGGGACCAGTTTCCCAAAAATTATAGGTAGACGGGATGGATGAATGGCTTATAGAATATGCTGGCGATAAACGAACAACTAAAACTATCGGCAAAAATATAATAACTATGATCTATCCCGGGAACTTATCGATTTTCTAAAGCGTAGCGTTTGATGGTCTGTGCTTTTAAGACAGGCATATAGATGACTCCATCTCTAAAACATAGATATTAAATCATTCAAGACTGCTGTGCATAAATAGTTACGCAAAGCGATAACAGCGAAATTACTACACTTCATCATTTATATCATTGTTACATGCATGATTAAAGAAAAGGGCATATCGCAATACATCCAATAGTGGAATGAGATAGAGATTTGCTGTTACAGCACATACATGTATTCAACAATAGCAAGAATAATTACACAACAATTCATATAAAAGGAATGAATACAGATACAGATAATAGTACCATATATGCTGATTAACACTCCCGTATATCAATCGCTATGTCACAGTCCTTCCTTCAACTCAGAAAACATCTCTAACAAAAGACAGTAGTGCGCAATTGCATAAAGAAACTTCCTTGTCAAATTAAGAACGATTGGTCGAGTTTCATAAAAGAATATAGGCTGAAGCACAATAGTGCAAACTTCAGTCTTTAAGTCTATTACAAAATTTTACGACCCTTTCCAAAACAATGAAAGGGTCTATAAATACTAAGCTAATCTAAATATCTAATAAACAGAAATCCTACACTATTGATCCTATTTCTTGGAACGATCTGGTAGTCGGCAGCAATGATTCATTAGGTAGGCTCTTTGCCTTTAAACCTGAGCTGATTTATCGCTAGCATTGGTTCTACTTCAGGCGGTTTGTTGAGGCACGAACTGAGCTGAGCAGCGTATGTGGCATCTTGGATGTCGGGAATTATACACCCGAGTGCATCAGTTAAACACTTGAGGGCAGACCTTTGTGTGTGTGGCTTGATCAGAAAGAGCCAATATGCATCGAAAGTCAAAGTGTTAACCCCAACGATTAATCTTCCCTTCTCCTCTAAGTCAGGATAACTTGTTTGTTCAATCACATTTGCTGTTGTTATCCTTCCAGGTGTACACTGGGAGATCATGTTTGCCAGGTAGAGGGTGTTGTTGACTAGATCAATCATATTGCTTGCAGTTAATTTACATCTTGAAGCCGCCCTTTCTGCTTTCATCATTTGAGTGTGCCATTCTGTAAAGAGTATGTCCTTATAAGTTTCTTGGATTCTAGGCAACTTCGCTGCTTTTCCCACATCCGAATCTTGCCAGTCAAGATATCCACTTATGAGCTCATCGGCCTGGTCCAACTCATTCCTGGCCTTCTCTACCTGCTGATTGATGGATGTAGTTAGTTCGCACAATGGTTCTGCCTCAGTGAGTTGATTACACAGGAGTCTAATCTGTGATATTAGAGCATTGTTTATTTGCGATGCTTCTGCTCTGAACTCCTCCACCTTTTGGGTGCCTTTTATGACTTCGAGCCGTGATGATAATTGAGCTATTTGCTCATCCTTCGTTTTCAGCATCAGCTCATTTGCTGTCCTCAACTGTGCTAATGCCTCCGATAACTCCTTTTGTTTCTGGATTGCGCTTTGGTCAATCCTCTGCTTTTCTTCCTGCAATTGCTGGGTTAATTGATGATTCATTTGTTGTTGTACCAGCAACTGCTCCTCTGCTTGCGCTGCCCTCTGTTTTGCCTCGGTCACCTCTGCCTGTAATGCAAAAATATCTTGGTCCTTAGTCTTCAGCAGAAGACTTACCTCCGATGCCTTGTCGATAGTTGCTGCAGAATAGGCACCTGCATACTGTGACAGCTTTGTTAGGTCATCGGAGGGGTCCAATTCCTCCTTCCATACTACATTGCCCGTGACTGTTTGCTCTGGAAAGACAGAAGGTTGATCAATCCTTCGTCTTTTCCTTGATCGCTTCACAACTGCTCTATGCCGTGGGCTGTAGAAAACGTCCAAGGGAGGAATATCTTCCACTTGGAGGACAATTTGATCTGAAGGGTCTTTAGGAATTACCTCAACATCCTGGGAAATGGGTGGGCCGCTGGTTCCGCTTAGAACCTGAGGAGAAGTGATGTCCTGCGTATCATTTGTCTTAGAAGTGTCCCCATCTTTTGAACATTCCAATCCACTGATGATGGAATGAAATTGCTGCCATTCTTGAAATAATTTGGGGTCTATGGTAGTGTCTATATTGACATCGGTGGTTTGCTTCTGCTGCTCTTTTTCCTGCTCTTTCTTCTGCTGTTCTTCCTGTTCTCTCTTCTGCTGTTCTTCTTGTTCCCTTTTCTGCCTATCTGCCAGTTCTTTTTTCTGTTTCTCTTCTTGTTCCCTCTTCTGTTGTTCCTCTTGTTCCCTTTTCTGCCTATCTGCCAGTTCTTTTTTCTGTTTCTCTTCTTGTTCCCTCTTCTGCTGTTCCTCTACCTCTTTCTTTTGCCTTTCCACTTGTTCTTTTCTCTGCATTTCTGCCTGTTGCTTCTTCTGATTTTCCTCCTGTTGTTTCTTTTGATCTTTTGTTATAACAGGAGGCTGGTTTGACTGTTGCCGACTAGACTCGCTTGAAGACGTCGCTGGGGTTGTTGCCAGTAAATCTAGAGGCAGAGTTTGCAACCTCTGCTCCCTAAGTTTATCGAACTCAGTTACCCCTTGATCATTATATTTTAATCGAGCAATTTCTCTAGCTTGACCTATTTTTTCATTCGAAACAAATAGGTCGTCAAACCAATCTTCTTGATGATCAAATTTAGTTAATTTGGCCTGTTCTAATGCAGCATAGGCGTGTTTGCTTGGATCATATAGCCTATTCGGGATAGTGGCCAGGGTTAAAGACTGCATCTTTGTGGCTTCCTTTTCTGCGTGTTTGAGATCATGCAGAGTATATACACCAATTCTCAAGGGAAAAGAGGGCCAGCCCCTCTTCTTTTCTTTCTTGAGAGTCTGTGTAGTACTCTCTGCCATAATTTGATAGGAGACCTCTCTTGCTAGCAGTTTATCTGGAATATACAAAGGGAGAACATGCGGATTGGCTTGGCTGCCAAAAACTCTAATGTAGGTAAATCTCTCTTCTCCAAACCAACTTGCTACCGCCGGCAAATCAAAGGAAGCTAGGTAGGAGATCCTAGGAATGGGCTTATCAAAAATAGAATAATGAATGGGAACCATAAAGCCATTGCAGATTTGATACAAATGGTCCTTGTAAGAGGATTTCCACAATTTCTGGTGGTATATATGAATGGGTGAGGGGTCTTGGGCAGTCCACCTCCAACCAAGGACGGGAAACTCAGAATTAAAACATAACGTATCTAAAATGTATGCACTGTAATAAAACGGGGGAATTTTCCTTTCAGTAACAACAGAACCTTTTCTAAAATCACGAACAACTACGGCTAACTTATCAGAGAGAATAGTAGCCCAATCCATAATTATGCTGTTTACTACCGCTTCCATTAGAGGAACCATCTCTATGGTAAAATTAGCAGAGTCATGTAATCCCCATAGCCTACACATCATTATCCCCGCATAACAATAGGGAGAAGCCAAAGAATCGACTGAGTACTTACCGGAAGACTCGTGCTTGTGTTTGGCTGGATTCTGCCTCCAATCCCGGATGGGTTCGGATTCTACTTCATTATCAGCTGCAAATTTCTCCAGGAACGTCTTGTTATAGACTTTCTCTGGCTCAGGCAAATGATACATTTGCCTTAGATGTTCTGGCTTGAACGATCCAAAAATCCTCCCATCTCTAGTGCAAAGAGTTCTGTCGAGGATTGGAATTTCCTCAATTTCCCATCGCACGACGTCTGTGTAGGGGAGAATCTGTTCTCTGGCTGCTATCCTGTGAAGGAAAGAGTCAGCTAAGTCTTTGAGAGTGGAATCAGACTTGCGAGTGGGATCCGCAGTAGCTTCTGTCACTGCCTTCTCTGGTTGTTCGGCTTCAATCAAATTATATGTGCCTTGCCATGTAGCTCTAGTAAGGCCTGTGCATGTAGTATCCGATATTAAGCCCTTCTTTTTATCTGTGGCAGCTTGGCCTGCAACTGATGTAGCAGCGGAACCCGCGGTCTTCTTAGATTTCTTTCCCATCATGCTCAGGCTTCTGTTAGAAGATGAATCCTGCACAAAGGCAAGAAAAACCGTAACATAGAAATATAATGATGAGGACTCATGGTGGGAAAGATATATCAATTGAAGCGTGCTGAGAGATTAATTCTCAAAAATGGCTGCGGATCCAATCAATGGGCAGATATTGCAGATATATTAAATGGCCGTTTAAGGCCTGCTACTCCTTAAATGCTTATTACACCATTATCCGGTTGAATGACTCCCTTAAGCGTGCAATGGATATTTTGGCGGTTGAGCGCAGGTGATCGTTAATCGAAGGGGCAAAACTTTAAATATGAATACATCACCTTATCCCTCCATTTAACGGCTTTTTCGAAATCCGCGCTTTATTGATCGGAAATCAATAACACTTTAGATCTTCAAGCTATACCTTTTGAAATTCCGACCGCCGATAGCGATATCGCATCGCATGGGGAGAATGGGCATTATATAATCATAAGCATAGGATCCTCCGAACGCCGATTGCGACGTCGCATTGGATTAGCGCGAAGAAAATATGACAAGGTGCATTTAGAGTGAATTGCCGATTTCCCGATTGCCGATATCGCATCGCATCGGGGGTAAGACCTAAGCGCCTTATTAATGTGCATGGGATGCTCCCGACTGCCGATTGCGCAATCGCATCGGATCGGAGTAAATGACTTAAACTGCCTTGACCGCATATGGAGTATCGCCGATACCCGATCGCCGATATCGCGTCGCGTCGGTGCTTATGTTATGTGTGTTTTTTAAGATGTGTATGAAGTGTTGCCGATCGCCGATTGCGATATCGCATCGGGGGTAATCAATGTACCGCTTATTTATATTTCTTATGTCATTGCGATATGCGATCTTGCGATCGCTTTATCGCAATGACAAAGAATTGCCTTATTTCTTTTTAGGGTCTTTTCAAAAAGGGTTTTATGAAATGAATTCCTTAGATTATCGGACCTCTTTTGAACAATAAAAATATTGATACCAATTAAATTTTCAAGGGACCCATTTCATACGTTAATATTTATAAGTAAAGATGATATGAAATGGGGGGTTGTTGTAGAGCACAACAGGATGATAGATGGAAACAAGCCTTAAAAGGCCTCACAAATGGGATAAATAACTTGATGAAAAGGTTGCAAAATTTTAACAATAAGCTTTGGGCAGTGACATTTGATGAAGCAGACAACAAGGTAGATTAGAAGACCCTTCTCCAAAGGGGTCCATATTAATCTTTAACAAAAGTAGTCGAGGGATCTACAAAAAGAAGAGGAAATAGGAAATTGGTTGTTTGTACTTGGATCATATTTGAAGTTTATGTAGACAGGGGATGTCCTCTCTAAATTAGAGGAGTTAGACACGTGCTTTTTCAAAGTAGCACAATCTAATTGGAGGATATTAAGTTGGGCAATGAAGCCATCGATGCTTGTCTTAATCCAACATAGGTTTATGGAAAATCCTTGTAAGAAGGTAAAACTTGCAATTTATTCTTGCTTCTATGAGATTGTATGGATAATTGCTCTCATTGCCTCCTGCAACGATTGCATTCTAAGAATGGTGTTACAGTTGAGTATGGAGAGCTTCCAAGAATTGCATGACATTGAGGACCTTACCTTTGGTAAGAAACTCAAGATCTTGGATATGGTGGGTAGAACCAAAATGTTAGCCATTGTGTTCAATTGAGATTGCAGTGATTTGATTTTTCAAATATTCCATCGTTTCTTCACCAAAATAATAGAACATCATCCAAGAATTGTAAAAACCAACATGAAAAATATATTGTCTTTGATTTTAGGTGTTAATGATGTCATTTGCAAGTAGTTGCAATCAAAGGTGTTGGCTATTTGGAGATTAGAGCAAGTTATTTCACCTACTGCTCATGAAATCTCGGGAAGATTGATTAAGCTAAAACTTAAATGGTTTAAGAGGTAGCTAACTGAAAGGGAGCTAAGTTCAATGGTTTTGCAGGTCACACGTTTAGCCAACAAGGGTAAGAACCAAAAGGGAAAGAAGCAAAATTTCCCATCACAGCAGGAAAGGAGGACAATTGGTCGTTGATGAGGAATTGGTAAAGTAAGAGATATTTTCTAGCCAGATAGTGCCAAGTGAAACAGAGTCGGTGGAACTATGGATCATGGGGTCAATGCCATACGTAAAGAAGAAGAATAGGTAGAGGTAAAAGAGGTAGTTGAAGCACATGCCTCATTGCCTAAAGATATGATAACATAGGAGGATGACAGTATCATTGATCAGACAAGTGAGCAGAATAGGTACGAAGAATTTGCGAGTTTACGGGAGCTTGAGCAAAGATGTTTTAGAAAATCAGAAAGGCAAAAAAAAAAAATCTTATGTTGACAATTACTTGTGATATTCTTATATTTTTATTACCCTTTTTTATGTTCTTCTTTATCTTATTCTCATCAAGCAATCATCAAATCAAAAGCATGGAGATCGACGACACTAGAAGTAGGCACTCAGTCGGGGCTGAAAACCCAATGCAAGGGAAAACCTAGTCAAACCCTTACACTAATAGATTCAAATCAAATTGAGATAGACCAAGACCTTTCACTAAACTAAAAGACCTTCCTCACTCCACCAAGTCAGCCTTCCAAGATGAATATGTAAACTTCAGTAGTCTCTTCTCGTCAACTAGCTTATATCCAGCTGCTACACATAATTTCGACCCTCCAACTCCCAAAATTTCATCCCTGCTACAGATATGACATTTTCGGTTATCCTGCAGCTACCTAGAAACTCGCACGTGTGGTAGAAAAGTGAGATTTTTGGCTTCTTTTATCTTGACAAGTGTCTCATTCTTCACTAGGGTTTTCTCCTTCACTTAAGGTATTTCACTCTCCTTTTACTCCTACAACTGTAGATCGAACTTTCTTGATTTGTGCTCCAAAAGAGGTTGAGTTGTTGCCTATATATAGTGATTTTAGGCTTCTGTTGAGGTCAACTTGTCCTTAATGAGTCCGACTTGTCTTCTTTGAGGCTTACTTGGTGGAGGAGGCCTATTTGACTCAATTTACATCAAAAATATTTTTCTTTCTTAACAAAAGCCTAAGAAGGGTTTATTACATGATGACATGGACTAGGACTTATGACATAAACCCTAGAAACTTACAATGGATGATTTGACCTAAATATAAAATAATAAAGCATGAAACCCATGCTTAATAAATAATTTTTTTTTATAATAAAATTTCTCTTTCTTTATTTTAACAAATAAATTACATCATGTCTCAAATATAATTATGAAGATCAACACTAGTTACATTCTTCAACACTCCCTATTAACTAGGGAGGTATTCATAATTACATATATACATAAGTACATAGGTACATGGATGAACTCAAAATTTTATGTTTCTATGAGGAGTTACAACACACGCAATGGTACATATTAAATACTTGACCAGAGTATATAATCAGGTGGGACTAAGGTGTGTTCCAAGCTTTAGCCTCTATAGGCACCAACAGGCTTCGGCTCTAACACCAACCCAGGGATCTAGGTATCGTATCCAAGGTCAAAGCTACACAAGACCAATGATACCCTCCCTACTTTAGGATCTAGAAATCATCACAAGTCGGTCAAATGTCCTCTCAAGCATCTTATCGCCCCAAGAAGCTTCATCTCTCGCTATCAACTAAATTATATATATCCGCCAGTCCAATCATGCTTCTAAGATGTTCAACTTTCTTATGGAGAGATCCTGCACAATCGCAATCCCAATTAGTAATAAACTTTCGATGTGTGTGTGTGTGTGTGTGTTTAGCACAAACCTTCAGGGTCCTCAATAATTCTGATGTTGCTTAGATCATCATAATATTATCCAAAAACATATTGTCAAAAGTTTCCTTCTTTAATTCACTAACAACACCAAACTCTATCTCAACACTCTTTTAATTTTTTTTTTAACTTCATCAATCATGAACAAACATCTGTAGTGCTTTAGCTATTCTTTTATCTTATTCTTTCCTTTCACATTTCCAAGTTCAAGTCTCCTTTCTCAACTATGGAGGATATACACTTTCCTTCTTTCAAGCTCCCTCTCAACTTAGGGAGATCAACAACTTCATCCCTATATCATCAGAGAAACTTTAACCTTTAAAAGCTTAATTTATTTGGGAACATCATTATTTCCTATGGAAACTAGGTCATCTATTCATATTTTTATGCCATCATCATTCTTACTACTTTATTTATCCATCAAACTCATTATTATTATCAAGCCATCTTCAATTATGAAATATTTTCAACATCTTAAAGGTTATGTACCTACAAATCTTCAACAATAAGTACAACCAAATACAAATATACAGAAGCATGGAGTCAACTATATCAAAATCATGTCATTACAATGGAAGCATCAAAATAATCAAGCTTTAGACATCAAATACCTAAACCTAGTTAGGTTCATGGACTTCAACAACTTGTTAGGGATTTTGTTGCAAATCCTAGATTCCATCATTGAGACTTAAAGTCTTAGATAACTAAATCAAGTTAACAATTCAATCATAACACTTTACATCTTCAAAATTATTCCCTAGAATTTCATGTCAAATTCTACTAGGGTTTCGTTACGAACCCTAGATTTTATTAATAAAACTAAATCATGAATATCAACACTCAAGTTCTCATACTAGCATTTCATTATTATTTTCTTATATCAATCCCTAGATACATGCATTAAATTCCAAAATTAGACATACAACAATTTTACTAGGCTAGGGTTTCAACCATACATAAGTACATACACCTAGGGTTTTATTCCTAGGATCTTACATTGATTCTAGCAAGGATTTTGTCACAAACCCTAATTTATCAAACCCTAAAAGTCTATGGTTTTATCATATAATCTAGATACTAGCATAAAACCCTAAAAGGTTAGAGTTTTATAGCATCAACAAACCCTAATCATTAATATAGAATGATTTAATCATATGTTCTAGACTTTTCATTAACAAACCCTAAGTAGACTAGGGTTTTATGGACAACATACCTTAAAGACCAGAAAGCTAGGGTTTTATAGTGAACCCTAAAGATTAGGGTTTCAACAAAATGAACAAATGGCAAGAGATAGTATGACAAGGGTAGATTAAATATAATGATTAATCACCCTAACAAGAATCTTTATGATTCAAAACCCTAGACACAAGAGAGTTAGTAATACAAAGCAAATATCAAATGAAGAATAATCATACCTTTTTGTAAGAGGAAGATCTACAACAAATCTTGTAGTCTAAGAAATACCTTGAGTTGTTCTTTAACAAACCTTATAGGATATCATCTTCTCTGAAGGGCTTCCTTTGTAACAAATCTTCTTTCATGATTCAAGTCTTTTCCTCCATAACCTTTGTGTATTTTGCAAGCTTTCCTACTAAGGAAAATGCAAAGAATGGACTATGTGTATGCAATACAAACAAATCTCGAAGAGTGGAAGAAATTAAATATGAAAGGGAAAACAAGGAAGAGTATACTTATATTTTGGTAATATAGTGAAGGCTCCCTCTTTACCTAATATTTCTAAGGAATACCTATAACTTATAAAAAACAATTCAAGAATTTCTAACAAGACATATTAGGTCTATGAACTCTAGAAATCAAAATATAAAAGAAAACTTTACAAAACCAAAAATAATAGTCTATGATATAAGTAGGAGGATATGTGAGAGACTTAATAATATAAGTCTTTGACTTCAGACTCTTCGGTCTTGTTCTTCTTAGGTGGAGCTTCATCTGCAATTGTGGCATGTTCTCTTTCTCTTTTCTTGTCCTTGTTTCTAGGATTTTCAGGACATTGATTCTTATAATGTCCCATCTTATGACAATGATAGCACTCTACTTTAGATAGGTCAATCTTCTTCTTTGGTCCTTTAAACTTCTTGTTTCCTCCCTTTTTATTGTAGTGAGTAGAATATGCATTGGATGTGATGTTCTCTTCATCTTCCTTCTTATTGTTTGCTGATGAGATGTGAGATTCTTCTTGATTTCATGCATTCCACATTTCTTCAAAAGATGGTGTTTCTTTCCAACTACTAATACCTAATGCAAAGGCACTCCAAGATTTTGGTAGGCCTAATAGTGCAGCAATCACAAGCTCTTTGTCTAGTATGGCTTCATCAATATCTTGGAGCTCATATCTTATTCTGGAGACTCTTACAAAATAGGAAGATATGATATCATATTTTGTCATCTTTATTGATCTTAGTTCATTCTTGAGACTAGCTATTTGTTAAATGTTCTTGATGGTGAATAGTTTAGAGAGAGGTTCATACATCCCTTTTGCAGTATCTATATTAGATATGTAGAGAATTAGATTATCGTTCACTCCATGCACAATTAGATTCATGGCCAAGATGTATGTTTCCTTGTACTTTTCCTTTCCTGCATCATCTAAGTGTTCATTGATTTTTCCGAGTACAAAATCCAAAACTTTGTATGTTTCCTTGTACTTTTCCTTTCCTGCATCATCTAAGTGTTTGTTGAATTTTCTGAGTACAAAATCCAAAACTTTGTGTTTTGCAAGGATGAGATCTATCATCTTCTTCCATGCTCTGTAGTTGATGGCTCCTTCTAGCTTGTTTTTTGTCTTCATTGATGTGGCCATAATAGTTATTCCTCTTTATATTACCCTTCTTCTTATGGTTATATTTTAACCATTTCCTCAATAGATATTCAAGATTCCTTTTTCCTCTTACTTCACCTTAGCTCTAATACCATGTTAGAAAATCAGAGAGGCATAAATGTTTTCTTATGTTGATAATTACTTGTGATATTCTTATATTTTTATTAGCTTTCTTTATTTTATTCTTTATCGTATTCTCATAAAGTAATCATCAAATCAAAAGCATGAATATCAATGACACCATAAGTAAGCACTCAACAAGGGCTAAAACCCCTATGTAGGGAAAAAACTAGTCAAACTCTTCCACCAATAGATTCAAATAAAATTGAGATAGACCAAGACCTTTCACTAGACCAAAAGATCTTCTTCTCTCCACCAATTCAGCCTTCCAATATGAATATGCAAACTTTAGTAGTGTCTCTTCGTCAACTAGCTTCAATCCAGCTGCTACACAAAATTTTGGCCCTCCATCTCCCAAAATTTCGGCCCTACTGTAGATCTGAAATTTTTGGCCCTCTTGCATCTACCTAAAAACTCACATATGTGGTAGAAAAGAGATATTTTCAAATTATTTTGGCTTAACAAGTGTCTCCTTCTTCTTCGTTAGGGTTTTCTCCTTCACTTTAGGTATTCCGCTCTCTTTTTCTCCTCCTACAACTATAGATCAAACTTGCTTGTCTTTTGCTCCAAATGAGGTCATTGTTGTCTTTAGTGCACATCCACCAGGAAGGACACTCCATTCATATGTTTGATGGCAATGTTGAGGTCAGAAAATCATTAGATCACTCAATTTTCATGTCGGGGATATAAGAAGAAATACTTCTGAAGTTGCAAGGAACCTCTACTCGTGCACAAAACTTCTCATACAATTCTTATTATGATGAAGCTACATTTCCATCAAGTATTTTATGGCATGCTATATTTGGACACTTGAAGTATGACAACCTTCGTATGTTGAAGAAAAGTGGTGTTACTGGTTTGCCTACAATTCCTAGGAAACTTAAGCAATGTGATGCTTGTATCTTAGGAAAGCACAACAAACAATCTTTTCATGATTCACATTCCAGAGCACATAGAAAACTTGAACTTATTCATTCAAACTTATGTGGCTCAATGCATGTTCCTTCTACAAATGGAAATAAATATATGATGGCATTTATTGATGACTACACTAGAGTGTGTTGGGTTTATTTATTGAAGAACAAATATGATGATTTTCAAACATTCAAGAACTTTCATGCATGGATTGAAAATGATGCACAATCTCATATTGCCTCTATTCACACTGATAATGGAAAAGAATACACTTCAAATGAATTTGAAAACTATCATCGCTAGCATGGTATCAAACATTAAACAACTGTGCCTTACAATCCCCAACATAATGGAGTAGCTGAAAGAATGAACAGGACAATCTTAAATATGGTACGTTCCATGATGCTTTTCAAGAATGTAAAATTGATGTTTTGGGTTGATGTAGTTCTATGTGTGGTGTATATAAAGAATAGGTGTCCATATAATGTTATTAGAAAAAAGACTCCTTATAAAATGTGGTATGGCCACATCACTTCAGTAAATCATCTCAGGGTTTTAGTTCCACCTATTATGCCTTGATACCTAAGGAACAAAGAAACAAACTTAGTGCAAGGAGTCGTAAGTGTTGAAGAATCTAGGGCAATTAGGTGTAATGTGATTCTTCTTGACTTGATAACAATTTGTGAAGCACTTTTACAATTATATTAGCTTGATCTTCTTCTTATTATTAGTGAGTGCGTTTCATCAAATTGCTACCAAAACCATAAACATAAGAACACAAATGTTGGCTCTCTGCCATGGCCAAAACATCTCTCTCTTAGAGAGGAAAACCCTTTGGTAAGTTTCTCTTATTGAAGCTTATTATTGATCAATGCCAAACCCTAGACCCTTGAATAGGATGTCCTCCAAGCACAAGTCAAGTCCTTCCTCTTTTCTGCACTTGGTTCCTAGGCACATAGACTTCCTCCTTCCGACACTTTGCTCCCCAGCACTTCGTCCTTCTTCCGGCACTTCGTTCTTCCTTCCACTGTTAGTAGATCTTCTAGAAGAGATACTTTTACTTAGTGATATCCTTCACCTAAGGATACTCATTCCTTCTCTTGATCATCCGAGTTTGTTCTTGATATATAGTGGTAGGCTTAGTGTGACAACACTACAGCCCTAATTCTTGCACATGTGAGAGGTACCCTAGAGAATTAGGGTCCTTTTACCTTCGATAGAGAGATAGACTTATTTGTTTGACTTGAAAGGCCTTGTAGGCCTAATTTCTAACCCAAACAATGATGAACATGTGATTGTGACCTCACTGGTGATATAACCGCAGACTGTCCTATCTTTTCTCCCACGTGTGACTGTATTAACCCTAGAAAAGAATCCTTAACTCTTCGGTGATGACTTCTCCTCCTTCTTTGCCCTTGGAGACTCTTCTTTCCTCCTTCAACTACCCTTTACTTGCCTCCTTATTTTGCAGATTTCAGAAATATGAATGTGTTGTCTTCAGAGGAGTGGACAACCTCTATATATAGAGGATTGTCCCTCCTTTAGGCTGACTTGTAGGCCAACTTGCTACTTTGAGGCCGAATTTACTTCCTTTGCTGCGATGGGTGCTTTTAATGTTGCCATTGCTTCTTTTGATGGTGTCTTGGCTAAGAGGAGACTTAACTTTGCTTGGAGGTATTCTCTTGACTTTAATACATAAACATATAAGGTGTAACATGCCCTTAAGGTCTTCAACCTTTTCTTTTGACTCCTTGACTCACCTATAGCACTTAAACATGTGCTAGACCTATTTCAATGAGCAAGAAACTCATTGACATAAATTATAAGATTAATATTTCTTTTCTTGAATAAGTACAAATATCAAAAGTGCATTTATGAAGATCGAACCTAGTTACACTTTCTTCAACACTCCCTCTTAACTAGGGAGGTATTCGTATAACATTATAATGTGTCTAGCTATGTTTCAATCTTAAAGAATTCACATAAGAGAAACTGGATTTTCAATCCATCTGTTATAGCATCATAATAACCAACATTTTCCACAGTAAGGCCTTGACTGATAGCTCTTTCTCTCAATAGATCAGAGCACAATGTTGGCGAGACCAATGTTTTATAGACACCTTAGTCATTGTATCTCAAGGTACATACCCACCTGGGTATTCACTAAGTATGACCTTCTAGGACTATTCTTGTCTTGGGTTCCCAACCCTCAAAGAATATTGGTCCTCTTGCCTACTCTTGTCTTGGATGCCCTACACATCCTCAAAGAGTATCAGATGCCAAATGATTACCCAATCCTCCCATTCTTTCTTGCCAAGTGAAGACAAGAATGTTGTGTCTATCTTGTGTCGACATTTCTATTCATGGTCTTCATTTAGACTTACGGATGTTAATCCTGGTCTGGTGCATGACACATGAAATTGTTGACACCTAATCATCAGGATTGGGTGAATAAATACAATTGATGTAAATAAATAATAAGAAATATGAACAGTCATCGGGAGATGAAGTGAACAGTCTCCTCATGTATATAATAAAGACCAACCTGAAGGAATAATATGAATTGATTTGGTGGAGTTACTACCTGGCCTAACATGGTACCAGAGCAGGTCCTATTTTTAGTATTCTTGCCTTTGTAATTCCGTTTTTTTGCCTATTTTCCTGTTCTGCCCATATTTCAGAACTGACACCCCTGGCCTGACATGGTATCAGAGCTCTAATTCTTATAGGTAAGAATTAACATGCTTATGTTTTCATCCAAACATAAAATGTTATCTAGCAACTCCCTTTGAGTGCATTCAACATTTTCAACGCCAATTCTATGCAATACCAAGCATATGGTGGTCCTTCATGTAGGTATGGTGTTCCTTCACTAGCACCTTTCGCTCTGATCCCAATGCGAAGACATTCAACACATTCAATGTTTCATTCAACGCAATGCTCAAAAACCGATCAGAGTAAATGTATGTATGGGCAGTGTAAATATAATTGACAGTGTAATACAGAGCAATGTATGTATGGAGCAGCGTAAACATAATATGGAGTAGTAAATGTAAATGTATGTATGGAGCAGCATTAAAGATAATCAATCAAGAGCAATGCGGGTGTATATCAACAGCGTGCAAATGTATACCAACAGTGTGTAGACTTCGATGGCAGTGTTCCTCGTTCCTCTTTCTAGCGTGGAGGCACCAGATGTGCACCAGTACAAAGCCATGGTGCCTTACTATCCACAACAGCGGGATTAGAACCTTAACCTGCCAAACGCAACCTCAGCACTCCCTCACGCGTCACTCAGGCGCGCATTAGCGAGACAAGGGATAATGAAAATCGTTCTAGAGAAGAAGGCACAAAAAATTATTATGGTAGAGAGCCCAGAGAGAATACTAGGTCAGGGGTGGCAGACACTCTCAAGGAGAAAAGGCAGATTTTCACTGTATACGCTGCAAAAGAAATGGATCACATGATGCCTCTACATGCAAGTTACCATGGGACAAAATTGAGCAGCAAAGAAATCAACAGAAAGGTAAAATTGATGATACAGACAAAGGTAAAGCACCTGAATCCGTTCACTATGTTGTGGCACAATGTAATATTGGAGTAAATGAAGATTTATTTAATGCTTCACTTGCTTCTTGGAAAAATGATTGGTTTCTTGATTCAGGAGCAACTTGCCACATGACTCATAGAAAATATTTTTTTTGAAGAATTTACTGACAATGTTGATGGAGCAGTATACTTTGCAGACCAATAAAAAATCAAGCCGTCAGGGCTTGGCACAATCAGGCTTAAATTGCCTGGTCTTCCAGACTTTCTTCTTCATCATGTTCTATATCTCCCACATCTGAAGAGAAACTTGCTGTCCTTGCTCCACATCTTTCAGCAAGGCCACTCCATTCATATGTTTGATGGTAAGCTTGAGGTGAGAAAAGTATCTGACCACTCACTTGTCATGAGGGGAATAGAAGAAGAAAGGCTTCTCAAGCCGCAAGGTACTTCTGCTCTTGCACAACATTTCTCATACAATTCTCATTATGAAGAAGGTACACTTCCATCAAGTTAATTATGGCATGCTAGATTTGGACATTTGAACTATGACAGCCTCCGCTTGTTGAAGAAAAATGGTGTTGCTGGTTTGCCTACAATTCCTAGGAAATTTAAGCAATGTGATGCTTTCATTCTAGGAAAGCATAGCAAACAATCTTTTCATGATTCACATTCAAGAACACATAGAAAACTTGAACTCATTCATTCAGATTTATGTGGTCCAATGCATGTTCCTTCTACAAATGGAAATAAATATATGATGACATTTATTGATGACTACACCAGACTTTGTTGGGTTTATTTATTGAAGAACAAATCTGATGCTTTTCAAACATTCAAGAATTTTCATAAATGGATTGAAAATGATGCACAATCTCATATTGGGTCTATTCGCACTGATAATGGAAAAGAATACACATCAAATGAATTTGAAAACTATCTTCGCCAACATGGGATCAAACATCAAACAACTGTACCTTATAATCCCCAACAGAATGGTGTAGCTGAAAGAATGAATAGGACAATCTTAAATATGGTACGATCCATGCTTTTCTTCAAAAATGTAAAGATAATGTTTTGGGCTGATGTTGTTCTATGTGCTGCATATATAAAGAATAGATGTCCATCTAATGCTATTAGAAACAAGACTCCATATGAAATGTGGTATGGGCATGTTCCTTCGGTAAAGCATCTCAGGGTCTTTGGTTCCACCTGTTATGCCTTGATACCAAAGGTACATAGAAACAAACTTGGTGTAAGAAGTAGAAAGTGTATCTTCCTCGGGTATTCAAACGCATCCAAAGCATACCATCTCTATGATGAAGTCAATAAAAAGTTTGTTGTATCTAGAGATGTAATTTTTCTTGAATCATCCAAAACTGACAATGTTGTTGAGCGACAACTTGATCGCTTGGATAGATTCGCAAATGCAAAATCATTTCAAGAATTTGATAATCAGATTCCACATCTTGAAGGGGGGATTCCTATACTAGATCAACATGTGGAATCTTCTTCTGAAGAACTCTCTCCCCCACATGAAACCCCAACAACGGATGATGCTTTAAGTGATGTGATTGATAGAATTGGGAGATTCAATCTTGATTCAGTCCCAACTCAATCAACGGAGCAGCTTGGACCATCTGAGAAAGGTCCCCCAAAGTAGCTAACAAAGACACTTGAAAGTGTTCATCTTGATGAGGTTGGAAAGACAGGAACTAGAAATTCAAACCGACAAAATGGAGGTGATGTAGATGACTCTAATTCACCTATTGATATGGATGTTTCTTATGATTGTGAATTGAACTTGTCTACAAATTTTGAACCAACTTCCTTTAAAGAAGCTACTTCTAATGATGAATGGAAAGAAGCGATGTAAAAGGAGTATGATGCCCTCATAAAGAACGACACTTGGAAGCTGGTTGATCCTCCATTAGGAACTAAACCAATTGGCTGCAAGTGGGTCTACAAGAATAAGTATAAAGCTGATGGCTCACTTGACAAGCACAAAGCTAGGCTTGTGGAAAAAGGTTTTGCACAGAAGGAAGGGGTCAATTATGAGGAGACTTTTTCCCCCACAACAAAATGGGCTACCATCTGGACACTCTTGGCCCTAGCAGCTCAGAATGGTTGGAAAGTTCATCAAATGGATGTAAAAACTGCTTTCTTGAATGGAGATCTAAAAGAGAATTTTTTTATGTCCCAGCCTGAAGGATTTGCTGTGAAAGGACATGAACATAAAGTATGCAAACTTGTGAAATCCTTGTATGGCCTCAAACAAGAACCGCGAGCCTGGTATGAAAAACTAACTGAGCATCTTGTGAAACTCAATTTCAAACATTATGATCTGCAACTTTATTTTTCAAGAAAGTTGGCAAAACAGTTGTATATCTTGTGGTATATGTAGACGATATTTTGATGACGGGGAAAAATGAAAGCTACACTGCATCCATAAAGAAGGAATTGGGGAAAAGTTTTGAAATGATTGATTTGGGCTATGCTCATTACTATCTTGGTATTGAAGTAACTCAACATTCGAAGTCCATGTTTCTTTCTCAAAAGAAATACATTGGAGATCTATTGAACAGGTTTGGCATGACAGAATGCAATCCTCTTACTACTCCAATGGAACAAAACTTAAAGCTCACATCTATTGAAGGAAAAGAATTTTAGGATGCAACAAAGTATAGACAGCTTGTAGGAAGTCTCAACTACCTAACTACTACCAAACTAGACATTTCGTTTGATGTTGGAATCCTATCCAGGTTTATGCAAAAGCCTTGTGAAGGACATTGGTCTGCTGCAAAAAGAGTTCTAAGGTACTTGAAGGGAACTCAAGACTTTGGAATCAAGTATACGTAGGTGGATGACTTCAGTTTGATTAGATACTCTAATTCAGACTTCGATGGAGACAAAGAAACTGGGGTATCTACTTTAGGATATGCTATGAGTCTTGGATTAGGATCTGTCTCATGGAGATCACGCAAACAATTAGTTCCAGCAGATTCCACAACAGAAGTAGAATACGTGGCAGCAACTGAGGCAACAAAAGAAATTGTGTGGCTCAAGAAAATTCTTGAAGATTTGCAAGTAAAACAAGTACAATCAACTCCACTCATGATTGACAATACCTCTGCAATAAAGTTGGCCAAGAACCCAAAGTTCCATGATCGAACGAAGCACATCAATACTAAATATCATCTAATTCGACATCATGTTGAGGCCAAGAAAATCCATCTTCGTCATTGTTCCACTAATGAGCAAATTGCAGACATCTTCACCAAAGCACTTGGAGGAGAAAAGCTTGAACGATTCAGAATGATGCTTGGACTCACCAACATCCCTTCAGATTAAGGGGGGGAATGTTGAAACCTAATCATCAGGATTGGGTGAATAAATACAATTGATGTAAATAAATAATAAGAAATATGAACAGTCATTGGGAGATGAAGTGAACTGTCTCGTCATGTATATAATAAAGACAAACCTGAAGGAATAATATGAATTGATTTGGTGGAGTTACTGCCTGGCCTGACAGAAATGGAAAAACACAATTGTCACTCCTTTGTAATCAGGGGTGATTCAAAACTCCCTCTTGATGAGGGACCTATCAGATCTCCCTCTTAACTAGGGACTCTTTCATTCATCAACAACTTCTTCTTGTGGGTCCTTCAACTGCTTGATCTCCTTCCTTTCTTTGATGTCATGAAGTATTTGTTCGAAGTCCTTCTAGGTAGGGAACCATCCATCAATCACTTTCCTTCCTAGTTTGTCATGTCACTACTTCCTTCGTGGAAAGTAGATTTCTTGTCATACATCAGGTTTCTTTTTCATTTGTCCATGCTTCAGAATACTCTTCTCATGGACACTTCTTGTTCACATGCTTCAGAATACTCTTCTCATGGACACTTCTTGTTTACATGCTTCGACCTTGTAGCCCATCATGACTTCATCCTGATATTGCTTCAACATTAAATGGTGCTTTTGCTAGATGGCTTCTTCATCATGACATCTTCGTAGAGTAGAATTAGTTATCTGCGTCTTTCGTATCTCCAAGGCCTTCATAGGTGTCAAGGGTCCTTCCTTCCTTTGTCAGAGTTGTCCTACCTTCTTTCAAGATATATCTTCAATGGTTCTTTGTCAGATAGTGATTCTTTGTGATCATGGTGTTCTTCACATGCTTGATCTCTTTCTTCATTTGATTATTCTTGGATAGATTGGTCAACCATCTTATGCTCCTTGTGAGAGCACTTCTTCATTGCTTGCTTCCTGGACTAGTCAACATTTCTTCTTGCTTCTAAGTCAACAATCTTATACTCCTTATGTGAGCATGTCCTTTTGTTGACCTTCATTGCAATGTAGTACATGCCTTCGAGCATGTCCTTTGTGAAAGAGATTATTTCATACTTGATCATGTTATAGAACTATTTCCATGACTCAATAATATACATTTGATAACATGACTAAAATTTGATGCATGCATACCTCATTCTAATTCTCCTTTGATAATCTTAGCTTCATTTGGTTTTCCTTGGTGTGGCCCTTCTTACTTCATCTTAGCTTACCTACATATCATCCTTTTCTTGAATCCCATGAACGGGATTCCCAATGAGACATTTGCTTTGGTTCATGAACCTTCTTTTGAAGATTCCATAATAGGATCTTAAAGACCCTTGCCTTGCAAATGTTTCTTTTGTTTTGGTGATGGAGGTCTTCTAAGATTCTTAATCATGATCAATTTTCTTTAATTGTGGATGAGGTCCTATATTAGGTATGCTCCTTCTACATGAATATCTTGAGCTATTTCTACCATGCTCCTATATTCCTGAAGATATTTCTAACCATGCATTTTCTTCTCATTATAAATGCTACTTCTAAATGAGTATCTAGAACTCTATGTACTTCATGCTTCTAGATTCTAGAAGATGTTTCTAGCCATGCAATATATATTTTTTCCTACATTCTCCTATCCTACTCAAAACCTTGAAAGAAGACTTTAAGTAAAGAGTTTGACTTAGTAATAGTAGAGATCCGGAGGATCTTCCTTCTTTTACTTATTTTCTTCTTCTTTCACCTCTTGAGTCATGTGAGCTTCCTCCCTTTTTCTTTCGTTGTTGTTGTCCTTCTTAAGATTAGGACACTTCCTTTTGTAGTGTCCATATTCTTGGCATCCATAGCATTGGATTTTGGACATATCTTTGTTGTTTGTTCTTATAGGACCAAATTTTCCAAATTTACCCTTTCTCTTGGCCATGATAGCAAATGCTTGCTCCTTTGATCCCACATCTTCCTTTGCTTTAAGTCTGGTTTCCTCTGTCTTTCATAGATACCACATTTCAATGAGTGTGGTTGCTTCCTTCTTAGCATATATGCTTGATGTGAAGTTGCCCCAATCCTCAGGTAGAGCATTAAGTACTACATTTGTCATTTCTCTGTCAGGCATGACTTCCCCAAGCTCTTGAAGTTGATCCCTCATCTCAAAGATCTTCATGAAGTAGGGAGCTACTCCTTCCTTTGATATCTTCATTTTGTACAATTAATTTCTTAGCGATATCACTTCCACTGTTGTGGATACCGAGAATAACTCTACTAGCTTATCATAAATTTCTTTTGATGTTTCAAATTTGGAGACATAAGGAATGAGAGAGTCCTTGATAGATTCTATTAGAATCCTTTGAGCTCTTGTCTCATCCTTATTGTACTTGGCTAAGGCTTGAGTTTGTTCCTTAGCAGGGATAATGATATTCCCTTTGACATGTTCTAGGAGTTCATTCTCCTTGAGAAGTAAATCAGTCCTCTTCTTCCATGCAAGAAAGTTATTGGTACCTACCAACTTATTGCTTTCCTTGCAAAAAGACATTTATGTATATTCAGAAGGGGACATCTACTTACTTGATAGATTTTGAGATGTAATGGATTTTCTTCCTCCTTGAAGACTTGATAGCTTGCCTTCCTAGGATCTTGATGTTCTTCAAGTTGCCTTCTCCAAGTGGACTTGCTTGATGAAGATATTTGCTTGGTAACTTGTAGATGATGTAGGTCCCTTTTTGATCTGCTCTTCTTTGTAGGTTCCTTTGTGTAAGGCTCTTCTTCTTGCTAAGTTTCTCTTATTTAAGCTTCTTATTGATCAATGCTAAACCCTAGACCCTTGAATAGGATGTCCTCCAAGCACAAGTCAAGTCCTTCCTCTTTTCTGCATTTGGTTCCCCGGCACATATAAAAATTCTTCCTTCTTCCACCACTTCGTTCTTCCTTCCATTGTTAGTAGATCTTCTAGAAGAGATACTTTTACTTAGTGATATCCTTCACCTAAGTATAATCATTCCTTCTCTTGATCATTCGAGTTTCTTCTTGATGTATAGTGGTAGGCTTAGTGTGACAACACTGCAGTCATAATTTTTGCACATGTGAGAGGTGCCCTAGTGATACATACATGTGTTTGTAAATGTAGTTAGGCCCTCCAAATTTAGTTAACTAGGAGTCTTTTCAGGGCAAACAACAATTTACTAAACGAGCCATAACTTTTGCTAGGAAAGTCCTTTTTGGACGAATTTTTTATTTTTTATTTTGGGTCTCTTCGACCTTTTGGAGCAATTGGCATAGGTTTCATAGCCAACAGAGGTCGTTTATAGGTGTTTTTGCTTCGGGAAAGTTCCAGAAGCCACTAGGGCCTGTTCAGTGTTGGAGCTGCATTGGGTTGTGTGCAGCCATTGAGGGTGAAACGAGAGTCTACCTAGACTAATTTGGGCCTTCTGAAGCCATTGGAATAGTCCAGAGAAGCTGAAGAAGCCATCTTCAAGGAGATTTTCATCCAGGGAGATTTTGGAGCTCAGGGCCACCAGGTGTTGGAGGCTGTTGTAGGAGCTACTAGTATTCATTCTCAGCAAACAAACAATCGTTCCTGACTGTAATGAGCCTTCTAAATACAATGAAGGTGTTTTCAGAACCATTTGGAGACTTCTAAAGGCCGAGATGCTGAAGGGAAGTTTCAGGCAGCCCAGAGCCAACCATGAAGGAAGGCCTAGATCGGGGATGCAGTGCTCGTTTTGAGCAAATGAACAGTCATTTGTTGATGTTAGATATGTGCTGGAGACATTAGTAGAGGTTTTAGAGACATTTGAAGCATTCTAAAGGAGTTTTTTCCATTAAGAAGCTCAGGGAAGCTTAGTGCACTTACTGAAGGAATCAAGTCCAAGGGAGCCTAGATCTGCCTGCACAAAGAGGACATCCATGACAGGGATGTATATGGTTCTTCTAAACCCATAGGTTCAGTCAATAACCTTTTGGATTTGAGTTTGGAACTTGTAAAAGAATTCAAGCCATAATCCCAAAGAGCCAAGTCTAGTTGACGAGAGGTCACAGGAGACGTAGCCCACGAGATCGGGGTGAACTCCTTATTAAATTTGTTATTATGTGTGATGTTTATTTGCTGCCTTATATGTATGATATATATGTTTAATATCAGCTGAAACAAATCAAGTTAAAACACATAAACAGAAGAAAAGACATACACCTCTTTCAAGCTAAAATTCCGCATAACGTCAAGTTCAAGCAAGGTCTTTCTTTTAATTGAATCTGAGTGTTTACTTATTATTTCTTTAGGCAGAGTTTGTAGAGGGCCAGGTAGCTTCTGGATCTAATCCTCTCTTTAGAGGTGACATATCCAGTAAATGCCCCTACAGTCTATCTCTGTATTAGAAATAAGAAGTTCTCACCTTTCCAGATTTAAACTTGGAGTATTTGTGCACTCATTTACATAAATGGAAATGGATACCTTGCACCCTTTTTCAAGTACATTCCATTTTCAGATCACCTAGAAAATTAGGGTCCTTTTACCTTCGATAGAGAGAGTCTTCTTTACTTGACTTGAGAGGCCTTGTACGCCTAATTTCTAACCCAAATAATGATGAACACGTGACTATGACCTTACTGTTGATATAAACGCAATCTTTCCTATCTTTTCTCGCACGTGTGACTATTAACCCTAGAAAACAATCCTTAACTCTTCGGCGATGACTTCTTCTTCTTCACTGCCCTTGGAGACTCTTCTTTCATCCTTCAACTACCCTTTACTTGCCTCCTTACTTCGCATATTTTAGAGATATGAATGATTGTCTTTAGAGGAGTGGACAACCTATATATATAGAGGAGTGGACAACCTCTATATATAGAGGATTGTCCTTCCTTTAGGTCAACTTGTAGGTCGACTTGTTGCTTTGAGGCCGACTTGAATTCCTTTGTTGCGATGAGTGCTTTTAATGGTTCCATTGCTTCTTTTGATGGTGTCTTTGTTGGGAGGAGACCTGACTTTGCTTAGAGGTATTCTCTTGACTTTAATACATAAACATACAAGGTGTAACATGCCCTTAAGGTATTCAACCTTTTCTTTTGACTCCTTGACTCACCTATAACACTTAAACATGTGCTAGACCTATTTCAATGAGCAAGAAACTCATTGTCATATATTATAAAATTAATATTTCTTTTCTTGAATAAGTACAAGTATCAAAAGTACATTTATGAAGACCGAAACTAGTTACACTTTCTTCAACAATAAGTGTATCTTCTTGGGGTATTCAAATATCTCCAAAGCATACCGTCTCTATGATGAAGTTAATAAGAAGTTTGTAGTATCTAGAGATGTGATATTTCTTAAATCTTCCAAGGCGGACAATGTTGTTGAGCGGAAAGTTGATCACTTGGATAGATTCAAACATGCAAAGTCTTTTCAAGAATTTGATAATGAGATTCCACATCTTGAAGGGGGGGTTCCTATATTGGATCAATCTGTGGAATATTCTTCTGAAGTAGTTTCTCCCCCGCATGAAGCTCCAATCACTAATCCATATGACACTTTGAGTGATGTGATTGACAGAATTGGGAGACTAAATCTTGATTCAACCCTAACTCAGTCAACTGAGCATCTTGGGCCATCTCATAAAGGTCATCCAAAATGGCTGACAAAGACACTTGAAAGTATTCATCCTGATGAGGTTGGAAAGAGAGAAACAAGAAGTTCAACCAGACAGAATGGAGGTGATGTAGATGATTCTGATTCACCTATTGATATGGATGTTTCTTATGATTGTGAAATTAATTTGTCTTTAGATTTTGAACCAACTTCCTTCAAAGAAGTTTCTTCTAATGATGAATGGAAAGAAGCGATGCAAAAAGAGTATGATTCCTTGATAAAGAATGGCACTTCGAAGCTGGTTGATCCTCCATTGGGCACCAAACCAATTGGCTACAAGTGGGTCTATGAGAACAAGTATAAAGAGGATATCTCACTTGACAAGCACAAATCCAGGCTTATGGCAAAAGGTTTTGCACAGAAGGAAGGTGTCGGATATGAGGAGATTTTTTCTCCCACAACAAAGTGGGCTACCATCTAGACACTCTTTGCCTTGGAATCTCAGAATGGTTGGAAAGTCCATCAAATGAATTTAAAAGCTGATTTCTTGAATGGAGATCTGGAAGAGAATGTTTTTATGTCCCAGACAGAAGGATTTATTGTGAAGGCTCAAGAACATAAAGTATGCAAGATTTTAAAATCCTTGTATGGCCTCAAACAAGCACCATGAGCCTGGTATTAGAAGTTAACTGAGCATCTTCTGAAACTCAACTTCAAACATTATGATCTTGGTGATGCAACTTTGTTTGTCAAGAAAGTTAGCAAAATAATTGTATATCTTGTGGTGAATGTAGATGATCTTTTGATGACAGAGAAAAATGAGAGCTATATTTCATCCACAAAGAAGGAATTGAGGAAGGTTTTGAAATGACAGACTTGGGGTATGTTCACTACTATTTTGGTATTGAAGTAACTCAATATTTGAAGTTTATATTCCTCTCTCAAAAGAAGTACATTGGAGATCTGTTGAACAAGTTTGGCATGGATGAGTGCAATCCTTTGAATACTCCAATGGAATAGAACTTAAATCTCACATCCAATAAAGGAAAATAATTTGAGGATGCAACAAAGTATAGACAACTTGTAGGAAGTCTCAACTACCTTCATAATACTAGTCTAAACATTTCTTTTGATGTTGGAATCCTCTCCAGGTTTATGCAAAATCCTTGTGAGGGACATTGGTCTGTTGCGAAAAGAGTTCTAAAGTACTTGGAGGGAACTCAAGGCTTTGGACTTAAGTATACACAGGTGGGCGACTTCAGGTTGATTGGATACTTTGATTTAGACTTCGATGGAGATAAAGAAGCTTGGGTATCTACTTTAGGTTATTCTACGAGTCTTGGATCAGGAGTTGTCTCCTGAAGATCACGCAAAAAATTAGTTCCAGCAGATTCCACAACTGAGGCAGAATATGTGGCAGCAGCTAAAGCAACAAAGGAAATTGTGTGGCTTAGGAAAATTCTGGAAGATTTGCAGGAGAAACAAGTGAATTCAACACCTCTCATGATTGACAAAACTTATGCAATAAAGTTGGCCAAGAACCCAAAGTTCCATGTGTAACATCCCTGGTGAAAATTCCATGTAATAAAAGTCAATAAAGGCAAAAATAATAACCACAGTTGATGGGACACTTATTCTAAATTGAATGTTGGGCAAGACATCCTAGTGTGGGTATTCATCGATTTATTATGGCTAAGAAAGTTGGCAAAGGCAATGACTAAGTCTTTGGAAAGGAAAAATGACATTTTTGGCACATTTATTTATGAAAATAATGGAAATTAGGAGAAAAGGAAGGTGAAAGGTCCGAAGTTGCATGTGAGGAGGAAAATGAAGGAAAATAATGGAAAATGAAGAAAATAGAAGCCTCACTAATAAAAAGGATTATGAGGATCAGTTGGTAACCTTTTGTCAGTTCAATTTTGGATCTCTCTCATTATTCTCTCTCTATCTCTCTCACTCTTGGACACTTAGAGTTTTCTTGGAGCATTTTGGCTTTGGATCAAGAAAGGCAAAGAAGGCAAGAGGAAGCAAAGATCAAGCAGGGAAACTCAGGATCAAGAAGTTATAATAGGATTCTTTGCAAGTAGTGATTTACATGTGTATTTTCCTTGCTAGATTTGGCATGCATGTTATTGCATGTGGTTCTTTTTCTATTATGGCATGGGTTTTGGAAAGTGTAACAATCTTTTCAGGCTAGCCTTGCCATTTCCGGATAGCCATGGTGTGATAGGGTTCTCATGTTTTGGTTGAGCTAGATTTTCGGATAGATTTGAAGTTGAGTGAGGTGGATATTCGAGTGATAGAGCACATGGCGTAGTGGTCCCTAAATCGGACTGTGGATCATGGTAAAGCCACTGGCCTAGTGACCCCTGAGCTAGGATGTGGGTTGCAGTAAAGTCAGGATTGTGTTGCCTCAGTGGGCCTAGGAATCCTTGCTGGTGAATGGCAAGATATATGATAAAGCCAAGAGGTTGTTTTCTCTCCGTTAGGCATAGTAATCTTGATTTTGGGATATGCGGTAAAGCCTGGAGAGTGGGTCTCGGTTTAGGGCCTAGTGATCTGGGTTTGGATTGCGGTGAAGCATGAGATACTAGGAGACAAGAAAATTCCTCACGGTGTAGGTGGAGAAATCCAATGACATCTATCTTGTTTTGCTAAGTGATTGGGTGGATATCATGGTAAAGTCTGTTATTACATGTTCATTTTGTTGGCCTAGTGACTCGGGATGGCTTATGGTAAAGCCTGGTTTCTATTAATGAGGGTGAGGTGGTTTGGCCTCAGGATGCCCTGGTTGGTTCTTTGGTTTGAATCCCACATTCATGCTTGGAATATGGTACAGGGGTGAATGGTTGAAGAGAGATTTGGCTCAGCCATTCTAGGGTTGGGTGGAACGTGGTAGTCCCATCTCGGGTTTGGATTTTTCATCATTAATGAAAGGGTATTTCTCCTTGTATTTCTATGAGTATTATACTGATTTATAGGTGGATCATATGGCTGTGATTTCATTGGTATTTCTACTACTATTATGTTGGTTATGTATGAGTTTTATGAGAGTGGTTATTTATGGCTCTCATCATGTTTTTACTTGTAAATGAATAGGCAATGTATCTAGGACCTAATAGATGTTAATGCAACAAATGATACGAGGGAACAATGGTTCTTAGCGATTCTCAGATAAGTATGAGATCCCTATGCTTAAATATGTTGTTTACACTTATAGATTACATATTTGTGATATGTTTGACGAAATGCCTGTCATGGATAGTAGGGGTCTGGTTAAGGGCTTGTTCAACTATTTTCTTTTGCATCATTATTTCCCTGTTATTTTACTGTTCTGAAGATGTAATTAAATTCTAGGTAGTGACCTAGGCTCCAGGCTTGAAAAAGTGGTTTAAATCCCAGGGACATTGGCACAAAACTGGAAAAAATAGTCCATGGATGTTGGCATGCCTATAGCATGAGAGCGTTCAGAGCTTGTTGGACACTGATAGGCCTATAGCATGAGATCGTCCAGAGGTTAAGTGGTCAAAAACATCAGTGGAACCTAGGGGCTATCTACCGAAGAGTTGGGATGGTTCTCATGGGTCCTGCAGTTGATGTGGAAGGTCTGTATTTTGTGTTTCTGTCGATCCATTTCCTTAAGGTCACATAGGAGGTTGAATATAATCATAGTAATCTATCGTCGCATGTTTACCCTGGGTGGTCGATTACTTGGGTAGATGTGGGAGGAGGGTGTTACAGAGTGGTATCAGAGTATGGTTCACCCATCATACTGTATGGGATGTGTGTGCTGGTCATGCATGCATGTCAGTTGCATGTGTGTCTTTTATTCTTGCATTCATGTGCTTGTTGAATTGAATGGTGTTGATCATGGTTGTAGTGATGTCACCATGTGGAAGTTAAGGTTGTTGTTGTGGGATGCATTGTCATGAGTGTAGGATTGCTTACATGTTGTTATATATCACTTACATGTATCATTTTTGTATGCTTGGTTGCATTCTTGCATGCTTGGTTGCATTCTTGCATGCTTGGTTACATGTATCATGTTTGTAAGCTTGGTTTCAAGTATTGTTCATTTATGCTTTGATTATATGTGTTTATGCGTGAGTGTGGTTGATTATGCATTGCTTATGCATGTTGATGTTTGCATGTGGCCATGTGTACAGTGGTGTAATGGTTGTTGTCATGCATGAGGTTGTAGAAATTTTGAATAATATGACACATATTCACATAGATTATCCTGATTATACACTTATAAGTGGAACATGCATAATACATAACCTCCTCTACGTTGATCATCAATTTACAGAAGCAGAACCATTCACAGGTGCACATAGAAGCATCAATCTAACTCATTAACACAGTATGTATCCCGGGGAAAGCATCTCGCTAAAAACCCCACACTATCTGTATATTAATGAATGAGACCATGTAACATTACAAAGTACAATGCTTATCACAAGCAATCAAGTACCAGCTCCACCTGTTACACACAATACAGCTAAGATCTGATCTCCAAATCTATTCCACTGCTTGCCTGCCTCTCCAGCTCAATACCTGCTCAAGAACTGATGAGAATGGCTTACCAAACTCGTATTTGACCTGCAAATAATCACTCACACTCTGTTGGACGTGAGCACAGGCTACAATTCTTGATATTGGCCAATTCACTGGCATACTCAATCCCTTTGATTGTGCAAATCATCATGCACAACTATAGTTACAACTGATAGCAATCTGATCCTCTAACACCTGTCCCTGCTGAACTGAACATGCACTGACGTGCAACTGAGTTAACTGATGTATTCTATAGTTGCATTATGAGTTAATAACTTGTGAATTAATTAATAACTAATTCACCCAACTCATCTCTAGTCTATTGATCAGTTAGACTAAATACAACTAGTTTAACAAGGCGAAACTGAACACAACTCCATCAACTGCACCTCCAGTCCACTAAACTCAACTCACTTGAGTTCTAACTGAAGTCCTGCATGAAAATATTAGTCATCCCATAGGTAACCACGTATTTCCCTCAGGGATCTGCATGTACCACATCCGTAGCTCATCCTGAAGTGCTCCAAGAGAATAAGATCAAGTTTATAGTCCAAATATTATTATGAGACAATAATATTTGACTTTTCTATTTTTTGACACCCAGTCTAAAAATAGACTTTGATCACTCACACTGTGGTCACCCACACTGTGATCACCCACACTGTGATCATCCACACTGTGATAAAAAATAGAACTTGCACCATAATTTGCCTGCGGGCCCACTTAGTGAAGGCGACTCTTTTCACTAAGCTCCATCATCTTATTGCAATCTCAACAAGCATTTCTTGTTGCACACTTTTCAACACTCCCTCTCAACAAGAAAGGCTTCCTCTCAAACCCGATCCTGTAACTCTTGAATGTTCTCCATGCAACACATCTGGCCGGTCCACTTGCTCTGTCATCAAAGTCTCTGATTACTATTGCCTCTGTCGACTGAAACTCTGCATCTCTGTGCTCTTCAGTATCTGACTGCTCTAGCCTCTGTCACTTTGATCTTTGACTGCATCTGTGCTTCTGCTGGTTCTATCTCCCAGCATTGCATCCGCACTACACCTCCCAACTGACCTCCCTGTTGGGCTAGAAACATCCTCTGATGCTGAAGCTCTACCTGCTGCTGACAAGTGCTCCCTCTCTGACATCTGCGCTACTGCAACATCTCCATGCATCTCGCACCATTGCACACCTCTCTATGCCACCTAGCACTGTGCAAAACACTTGTGCCTCTCGCATTGCTGCAGCCTGCTAGCTATGTGCTATCCTAGGATTCCCTGCACTGTCGCTCTCTCTGCCGCTCCATCCGCATTTGTCTCTACCCAATCAGTAAGTTCCTGCTACTACACATTGGGGCTCCCGTAGCAAGGTCTTATCCAAGAGGTTGGGTACCTCAAGGATCTTACCCCTCCTCCTTGGGACGATCAATCCACATCACCCCACCTCCTACCTGGAGGTATGGCTGCATGAGATCCCTCAGCCCACCTGGCTCGAAGTTTCCCCCTATTGGAGGTCTCTGGATGAGTAGATGTCTCTACTCGATCTCCTCTCAACTTCCCTTGTTGTGGCTCCTCCACAACCTCCTGAAGCTGCTGTACCAATCGTGGCTCCTCCACAATCGTCTGAGACTTCTTCTGGCTCTGCATGTTGAGAGGTAATATACGCTCCCTCTCAACCACCAAGTCTCCATCAGTTGCCTCGCTGCTCAAGGCTTTGCATGCATCTTGAACCTCAAGAGCATACAGGTTCTTGACCCATGAACCAATCTGCTTCACCTGTCTGGTGATGATGTGTCTAAGGAAAACCTTTCCCTTACTGAAGACTACATCATAGCCTCTGTCTTCCAGCATCGCGATCGACACCAAGTTTCTCTTCAGTCCTGGTACATACTTGACATCGGTCAAGGTAAGGCGAGCTCCATGCTCCCTCTAAAAAATAACCGTGCTTACACCTGAGACACTATAATTCTCATCATTACCCATCCCTATGAGTATCTGGAGATCTTTCTCCTCCAAAGTACTGAACAAACTTTTGTCACCGGTCATGTGGAAAGAAGCTCCACTGTCAAGAAACCAACCACTTCCCATCATGGATGAAACCATGCATGCGAAGAGTGTGAAGTCCAACTCAAACTGTGAAGCAAGTGAGGCTGCCTCACCTTCAGATCCTTCCCTGGATCCCTTCTTGGACTTCTTCTTTGGGGAATTAGTAGCATAATGGCCCAACTCATGACAACGAAAGCATCTCACCTTCGCCTTGTCAACCTTCTTCCCATCATTGGAAGAACAAGATTCAGAAAGAGAAACCTTCTCCTTCCCCTTCTTTGCCTTACTCGCTAAGGCACAGTTCTCCTCATCCTGCATGGATGAAGAACTGCCTCTGGTGCTCTGTCTAATCTCTTCCTGCACAAGATCCGACCAAAGTCTCTCCCATCCTGGCAGTTTCTCCCTTCCATTCACCGAGTCCTGGTAGCTATGCCAACTCTTAGGAAGGTCAAGGAGTCCTAGACTCACCATCCTCATCCGACAGTCACCCCCACACTTCCCAGCTCATCCCGGCATTGGGTGAACTTCGTGAGATACTGGGGCATACTGTCTCCATTCTCACACTGAATGTTTCTGAGTTTTATCTCTTGCTTTGGAATTAAATTCGAATTCCACCAGCTCAAAACTCAACCGCTTCCGATCTAAAATTCGTGAGAACAAAGTATTTCTCGTACAAAGATCGACTGTATGGGCTTTTATAGGATATCTCACCTTACAAAAGAAGGATGAATCCAGAGGCTACCTGGCCCGATTACAGACTCTGCCTGAAGAAATAAAATGTAAACACTTTCTGAATAATAGATCCGATGATCAATCCTCGCTTGATATCCTGTAAAAATCTCTTCTACAAATCAAGCAGCTCCGATACCATGTAGAAATTTTGAATAATATGACACATATTCATAGAGATTATCCTGATTATACACTTATAAGCGGAACATACATAATACATAACCTCCTCTACGTTGATCATCAATTTGTAGAAGCAGAACCATTCACAGGCGCACATAGAAGCATCAATCTAACTCATTAACACAGTATGTATCCTGGGGAAAGCATCTCACTAAAAACCCCACACTATCTGTATATTAATGATTGAGACTATGTAACATTACAAAGTATAATGCTTATCACAAGCAATCCAGTACCAGCTCCACCTGTTACACACAATACAGCTCAGATCTGATCTCCAAATCTATTCCACTGCTTGCCTGCCTCTTTAGCTCAATACCTGCTCAAGAACTGATGAGAATGGCTTACCAAAATCGTATTTGACCTGCAAATAATCACTCACACTCTGTTGGACGTGAGCACAGGCTACAATTCTTGATATTGGCCAATTCATTGGCATACTCAATCCCTCTGATTGTGCAAATCATCATGCACAGCTATAGTCACAACTGATAGCAATCTGATCCTCTAACACCTGTCCCTGCTGAATTGAACATGCACTGACATGAAAATGAGTTAACTGATGTATTCTATAGTTGCATTATGAGTTAATAACTTGTGAATTAATTAATAACTAATTCACCCAACTCATCTCTAGTCTATTGATCAGTTAGACTAAATACAACTAGTTTAACAAGACTAAAATGAACACAACTCCATCAACTGCACCTCCAGTCCACTAAACTCAACTCACTTGAGTTCTAACTGAAGTCCTGCATGCAAATATTAGTCATCCCATAGGTAACCACGTATTTCCCTCAGGGATCTGCATGTACCACATCCGTAGCTCATCCTGAAGTGCTCCAAGAGAATAAGATCAAGTTTATAGTCCAAATATTATTATGAGACAATAATATTTGACTTTTCTATTTTTGACAGCCAGTCTAAAAATAGACTTTGATCACTCACACTGTGGTCACTCACACTGTGGTCACCCACATTGTGATCACCCACACTGTGATCATCCACACTGTGATCAAAAATAGAACTTGCGCCATAATTTGCCTGCGGGCCCACTTAGTGAAGGCGACTCTTTTCACTTAGCTCCATCATCTTGTTGCAATCTCAACAAGCATTTCTTGTTGCACACTTTTCAACAGAGGTCATGGTATGTGTAATTGATATGGTCATACAATGATGTCTGGACTCTAGCTACAATGATGCTTATGTGTTGATGCACTTATTTATATATGTCTATATGTTGTTATGATTATGTTATACATGTATCACACTGATTTGGTGATCTTGCAGATAAGGTATCCTCCCCGAGCTATTATGATTATGTTATGTTAAGGTATGTTGATTTATTGTGATTTGATTTAGCTGACATAGTATGCCTTGCAGGGAAGGGATCAAATGGCTAGCAAGAAGGTAGATTGCAAAGACTCTCCCTATGAGTCAGATGAGCAACGTGGTGTTCGACACTCTTCTGATTTGGAAGAAACATTGAGAAGCATGAAGGAAGAAATAAGGAGTTGTAATGTAGACAATGACAAAATCATACAGGCACAAGAGAAACAAGTAGAGGTAAATGCTATACTTCTTCAGAGTTTGTCAGAATTGCAGTGATAAGGGTCACTTTGGATCAGCCATGGACAAGAGGACAAAACTAATGGGGCATATGGCAGTAGGTCTCATGGTGGTCACATTTCAGATATAGATGACACTATTAGAGATGGTAGGTTGTTGGATACTCTGGATAGGAGAGGTGATGGATACAGGTACTATTCTAGTTTTGGTTCTGATAGGCATTATGATCGTCATCGTTATCATCCTTACAGGAGGAGTGATAGGGGATACTTGCCATATGAGTTTAAGAAAGCGAAGCCACCTACTTTTGATGGATATGTGAAGAAGCTGGAAGATGCAGAGGCTTGGATACTTGGGATGAAAAAATTCTTTAAGTTGCATAATTATGTAGATAACATGAAGGCTAGAATAGTGATCTTTAGCCTGAAAGGTAAGGCAGACATTTGGTGGGAAGATGTGAAGCAAGACAGATGGCTTGAGTTGGCATGAGTTCAAGAGGCTTTTAAGGAAGAAATACTTGTCAGAAAGGTACTATGACAGTAAGGCCAAAGAATTCTATGAGCTAAAGATGGGATCAATGACAGATGAAGAGTACACGACTAATTTTTTGGAGCTATTGAGGTATGTATCGTATCTTAAAGATGAGAAGGATAAATTTTAGTGATTTGTTAGTGGATTTCCATTAGCATTTAGAGATTGGATTGAGTATGATGAGCCTTGGTCACTTGAGGAAGTTATTGGGAAATTGAAGCATTGTTATGAATAGTCAAAGTGTAAGAATGAATCTCAACAAGGTTGGAAAGGGAAAGACAAAGGTAAAGGTAAATGACAACCGAAAAGAATAAGGCCTCAGAATACAAATGAGAAAGAAAATGTGGCACCACAAAAGAGGCTCAATGCAGCTAGATAGGGACATGGATCATAGTAGTAACATAGAGAGGTGATGGTATTGGTCAGTTGGAGTGTTGAACATGCGGTAAGGAGCACCTTAGGAGAGATTGTCCACAAAATTAGGGTGGTAGGACTTAGATATATAGTGCATAGGAGGCACAGACTATTGTGGATGTTGGTTAGAGCGTTCCTCATATTTATGCAACATTGGATAATAAACATACATACCATCATGCATTTATCATTCAGATGGACATAAGCTTTGTGATCAAGTTACTTCTATTTTGATTGACCCTATTTCTAATTATAGTTATGTTAGTCCTGACTTGGTGGATAAGTGTCGTTTGAGTAACGAATTGTATGCAAAATCTTGGTTAGTGCAGTTGTCTATAGGTACAAAGAAGCGAGTTCATGATTGGGTAAGAGCTTCTGCATTTGATTTGAATCGTATGCCTACAACAACACATTTGAATGTATTACCATTGGGATCATATAGTATGTTGTTGGGCATGGATTGGTTGTATATTCATAGAACCAAGGTATATTGTTATGACAAAGCCATTGAGTGTGTGGATGACAATGGGGAACCAAGAGTCTTACAGGGAAATGAGAAAGCCACATCAGTTAGGATGGTAACAACAATGCAAGCGAAGTGTAGTTGCAAAAAAGGCTGTGTGTTATTTGCAGTGCATATTTCTATTGACAAGTGTAAGGAAGTCGAGGATGCAGATGTTTTGAGTATGTACCTAGTTTTACAGCAGTTCAAGGATGTATTTCTTGAGGACATTTCAGAGTTTCCACCTCAAAGGGAGGTAAAATTTTCTATTGAGTTAGTGCTAGGGGCAACTCCAACATCAAAGGCACCTTACAGGATGAGCACTCTAGAGTTGGTTGAGTTGAAGTTGCAGTTAAAGGAAATATTGGACAAGGGATGCATTAGGCCAAGTGTATCACCTTGGGGCGCACTGATATTGTTCGTGAAGAAGAAAGATGATACTCTCAGGTTATGCATTGACTATAGGTAGTTGAACAAAGTGACCATCAAGAATATGTATCCATTGCCGAGGATTGATGACTTGTTTGATCAATTGAAGGGATAAAAGGGGGACATTTACAAGACAACTTTCCATACCACATATGGGAAGTAAGAGTTTGTTGTAGTTCCATTCGGTTTGACTAATGCTCCAACTACATTTATGTGCTTAATGAATAGTGTGTTGTGTCCCTATTTGGATAAGTTTGTTATTATGTTCATTAATGACATATTGGTATATTCAAAAAATTAGGAAGAGCATGTCGTGCATTTAGCAACAATGTTGAGGTTATTGAGAGAGCATTAGTTGTATGCTAAGCTCAGCAAGTGTAGTTTCTTTTAGACCGAGGTACATTACATGGGACATGTTGTCTCCAAGGAGGTAATTTTAGTAGATCCAGAAAAGATAAGGGCCATCATGGATTGGGTAGCTCCCAAGAATGTGGATGAGGCGAGATCTTTCATGGGATTGGCAGGATATTACAGGAGGTTCATCAGGAACTTCTCATATATTGCTTATCCTATTACATCATTGTAGAGGAAAGGTAAGAATTTTGAATGGACAGAGGAGTGTGAGGCTAGTTTTGAGCAGCTTAAGAAATTGTTGACACATGCACCATTGCTATAGATTGCGGATATGGAAAAAGAGTTTGAAGTGTTCACATATGCTTGTAAGAGAGGAATTGGTTGAGTCCTTATGAAAGATGGACAGGTGGAATGCTATGAATCACGGAAACTAAACAAGCTAGAATAGAACTACCCGAAGCATGATCTTGAATTAGCAGCAATCATACATGCATTGAAGGTGTGGAGGCAATATCTTCTTGGCAGGAGGTTTGTGCTCATGAGTGATCACATTGGGTTGAGGTATTTATTTGACCAACTGAATTTGAATGCCAGGAAAGATAGATGGTTGGCCATGATCAATGGGTTTGACTTCGAGATCAAGTACATCAAAGGAAAGGAGAATAGGGTGGCAGATGCTCTTAGTAGGTAGGTACAAGTAAATCACTTAGCAACTATGTGCTCCTATGGGACATAATTACATGATAGGATCTTGCAGGCAGGTAAGTAGGATGTTAGGTACATGGAGATTGCGCACATGTTGCAGCAGAGTACAGGTACAAGTACATGTGAAGGTACATGTACATGTATAGGCACATGTACATGTACAGGTACATGTATAGGCACATGTATAGGTACATGTGGTGGTACAAGTATAGGTGCAGGTGCACAAGATGTGTACTATTGCCTTACAGTAGATGGATTGGTTAGATTCAGAGACATGATATATGTGCTAGATAACAATGAGCTCATGAAGGTGATATTGAGAGAGTTTCATGCGAAACCATATTCAGGTCACCCAGGTTATCAGAAGACCTTGACTACAGTGAAGAAATTTTATTATTGACCGAATCTAAAGAGGGATGTAGCAAAGTTTGTGGTTAAGTGTTTTGATTGTCACCGTGTGAAGGTAGAGTGTAAACATCCAGGTGGGTTGCTACAACCGATTGTGATTCCAGAGTGGAAATGGGAGGTAATTTTCATGGACTTTATCACAAGGTTTCCGAGCACAGTGAGACAACATGATTCCATCATGGTTATTGTGGACAAGTTAACAAGGTTATGCACTTCATTCCATTGAAATCTACATTATCAACTAGAGATGTAGCACATGTATTAATTAGAGATGTGGTCAGATTGCATGGTTTTCCAAAGAATATTGTGTTAGACAAGGATGAAAAGTTCACTTCCAAGTTATGGAAGGAGTTCTTTGCATGTTTGGGCACATAGTTGGCCTTCAATACAACTTGTCATCTGCAGACAGATGGACAAACAAAGATGGTCGAATATTGGAGGACATGTTGAGGATGTATGTGATGCATCAGCAACATAAGTGGGAGGAGTATCTACCCTTAGTTGAGTTCACATACAACAATGGGTATCAGGAATATTTGAGGATGAGTCCATTTGATGCATTCTATGGGCGAAGTTGCAATACTCCCATTAGTTGGAGTGATCTAGTTAATAGGGTGTTGATTGGACCAGACATGTTGGCGGACATGGAACAACAGATGCAGGTAATCAAGAAGAATCTAAAGGCAACATAGGATAGGTATAATATCTATGCAAATTAGAACAGGTTTTTTAAGGAGTTCCAGGTCGGGGAACATGTGTACTTGGGCATCAAATCAAAGAAGAGTTCCTTATGGATTGGATCATGTGCTAAGATGGCACCACGGTTTTGTGGACCCTTCAGTATTGTTGAGAGGATTGGGCCAGTAGCTTGTCGACTTGCACTGCCTGTGACAATGAAATTCCATGATGTTTTCCATGTGTCATTTTTTAATAAGTATGTTAAATGAGTATCATGTGATTGATTGGTCTGTCTTGCAGGGGGGAACTAGATGGAGAATTCCAGTTGGAGCCTCCGTGTCTATTGTGGAAAAAGGTGCTCATGCTCCGGAACTGAGCAATCGAGAAAGTTAAAGTGCATTGGAAGCACTTTGGGCCCGATGAAGCTACATGGGATATGGCGGATTAGAGGTGGGCTATGTATCCTTCTTTGTTTGCCGGTTGAGGCAAAACGATTTTGGTATGGTGTTTTGGTATATATCTTGGTATATGTTTGATGACGTTTTGATATACATATACATATGTATATGGATGTAAATACCTCCATGAGCTATGTTATAAAGCTCCAATAAGTGGTATGGGTGTCATGTTGTTATGTTGTCATGCGGGTTTGCTTTTCAGCCGAGTGATCATTGTAAATACTGCATTGAGCGACATTATAAAGCTCCATGGGTAGTATGTTTGCTTTTCAGCGGTTTTGCCGAGGTATACGTGTGGTTGAACACCGAGGATGGTGTCCCCAAAGGGGGAGGATTCTGTAACAACCCTATTGAAAATTCCATGTAATAAAAGTTAATAATGGAAAAAATAATAACCATAGTTTGTGGGATGCTTATTCCAAGCTGAATGTTGGGCAAGACATCCTACTGTGGGTGTTCATCGGTTTATTATGGCTAAGGAAATTGGCAAAGGCAATGACTAAGGATTTGGAAAGGCAAAATGGAATTTTTGGCACATTTATTGATGAAAAAAATGAAAATTAGGAGAAAAGGGAGGTGAAAGGTCACAAGTTGCAGGTGAGGAAGAAAATGAAGGAAAATAATGGAAAATGAAGAAAATAGAGGCCTCATTAATAAAAGGATTCTAAGGATCAGTTAGTAACTTTTTGTCTGTTCATTTTTGGAGCTCTCTCATTATTCTCTCTCTCTCTCACTCTTGGACAAGTAGATATGAAGACATCCATAGAGGCTACGTGGATTCCACATGATAATCACTAGGAGCACATTCAAGAAAAGGTTAACCATATTGCAGAAGTCCTCTTAGAAATAATGAAAGAAGTCAGGGAATTAAAAGGCACAATATTGAAGAAGGACAATGAGCTTGAATGATGGAGGATGAAGAGTGTTAGGACAATTGTTAAGCTTCCTAATATTGGGGAACAATTAAAACTCCTGATAACATAACATCGAAAACATGCTCTTGAGTTGCTTTTGGGGAGAGCAGGGGGTGAATTGTACAAAAACCCTCTTCAAAAGTACATAAGCAAAAATTGCAACACAATGAGTTCATTGTTGCAGATGATGAGATATAAGAAAGGGATGGATGGAGGGTACAAGGAAGTGAGAATCCAATGTTGCAGGTTGCTGGAGCAGGATGGTAGGATGCAAACTCAAAAGTTTGAACTATGGTGCAGTGGAATCTCGGTCATTATTAGAGTAGCACAGTGTTAGCATGGTGATTTGTTTTAGGGATTTCTAATGAATAATGGGGGAGACACTCTCTGGGAAGTCGTGAACTCCATAATTGTTATGGTGGCAGTTGACATCTACAATGGCAAAGGTCCTGAACCGTTAGATTGGAGGGAGAATATGAGTTGGTACCCTATCAAATGGGATGCTTAAGGGAGATTACTTCTAGCCAAGGGGACAACGTAGTTGGAGTGTTTAGTCATTAGGGATGATACATTCCCTATATGGAAGTGGGATACATGTGAATTACCCCCTTATATGGTAAGGCTTTACCAAGCAGTGGAGCATGATTGGAAGAGATAAGACATTATGGCAGAAACTCTTTTCACGAGTCTCAAAGAATACATTCTTACTGAAGATGGATTATACTTCTATGGATTGCTCCAAGACATCACAACATGTGTCAGTAGCACCAAGTTCAACAACGTTGAGATGATATGCCAATTATGTGCTGAAGCATTCTATGAACTTGTTTGGTATCATGGTACAGGTGTATGAATTGCTTGAGGACAAGCAATTTCGGGAAGGGAGGACTGTGATGTCCCTTTTTCTAAAACTTGGGAAATGAGAGTATCTCATTAGCTTGGGTTAAAAATTAAAATTAATAATGGTTTATGGGATAATTAATTAAATAAAGTGATTGAAGAAAAATAAATATTATAAGACAATTTAATAAAGGAAGAAAAATACCCACGGTATTCAGATGACCCATGGTATTCTAATCGTCCATGATTATTAAAGGAGATGAGAGCTCACTCCTTAGGTATGCGTTTGGGATTATTGTTTTGTTGTTGTTGAGTTTAGCTCTTGGATCTTGTCTAGTTGAGAGCCCATATTATGTTGAGGGTTAATTTTGGTGATAAATGATCCACCCTAGCTGATCTAATAAGGAGGGGTTTAAGTAGTGAGAGATATACCCTAGCCACTCGAAAAAGGAGGGATCAAATCAAATCCACTCATTGGGTTTAACATGGATATCGCAAGGAGAGGTTAATTAGATCTCTCGCAGGTGCATAATGTTGGAGGAGTCATAATCAACCATACTGATATCTTTTTGGAGTTGTTAACAAGTTCTTAGAACCATATTTGGCATGCATTTTTAGATCCATATTTAATATAATAAGGTTGAGTTTTGTTGCATATGTCTCATGTTTATTCTAAGTTGCAACATTTCTGGGTTTTTTTACATCTGCAATTTAGTTTTGCTCATAAAATTGTGAAATTTTATCGTGGCGTATTTTTCTAAAGCAATTTTTTGGTAAATTTATCTAAATAAATAAAAGGAATACTACATTTTCCCTCTTTTTTTTTCCCTTTAAAGGCCTATCCTTTAGGTTTGTGTCATTTAGATGGTGTATCTCTTAACAAACTCTACATATGAAATGTTTGTTTTCGTAATCTAATTCTTATATCCATGGAGAATTATCCCCATCTAAAACAATCTTGTCTGATAGAGCTAGATTCAAGTCAACCTCTAAACAAATTTAAAGACAAATAATGATTCCCTTATAGCTCTAACTTTTGTCAAACTTTTCACATTTAACGAAAGAATTTTCATTTCTTTCTTGAACTTATCAAATCCACGGGTGGACTAAGAAATTCAACATTAACCTACATTAATTTTGTTGTTGTAACATACCAACCCCTTGAGCATTATTGAGAAGGTGGGTTATTCAAATTTTTCCTCTTAAGCACCATTCTAAGGTCACTTTTGATCTTATGGGGGCATTCTACTCGTTGAGAGATTTCCAATAACTATACTATTTCTCAAATATAAGCTCTAAGCACAAAGTTATACCCCTGCAAAGTTTCTTACGTCTTTCCCTCCCTTACCAAGTCATCATTCATACAAGGGGCACTTTAGCATTCCTTTGTAAAGTTACCCCGCGAGTTCATAATTATTGAGGCACCCTTCTCTCTATTTAGTGTATCACAGCTTGAAATATTTATTTTATGCATCATAATGCATCTCCACCAATCTTCTTATGAATCCATAATTGTTCATCCATTTCATGTGTCACACCATAAAATTTTATGGTGTGACATATTGCATTATTGACGGTGATGGAAATTTGTCAACCAAGGGGGTCTCCCCGATGTCAAGTCCTAATTATATCTCACACCATTTGGAATAGGATCCCCATCTAGAGTATTGGCCTAGTTTCCATATATTCTTATATATTTTCCTTAGCTTTAGCTGTAAGCAAGAGAGAGAAGCGTGTATGTGCCTTTGCGAAAAGCAAGTGTGCCTAGTGAATGTTCGTTTGCAGATGTATCAAGGTTCTTCTATTGTAGAAGGAGGAAAAGTGAGGCACTGAGAGAGAGGTAATAGTACCACCTGAGTATAGGCACACACAAGTGAAAAGAGAATTGTCTAACATCAAGTAGAATAGTTCACATAGATGCAACGATTTTTACAACCATTACAACACATTTTCAATTAGATAAGCACTAAAATAACCAAAATAGTTCAACTACTTTAGTATAGGTGAAAGCAAACATGAATCATAAACATTCACAGAACAATCTTACAAATATTCACAATCCATGCATGAAAACATGTTGTCCATCAGGCTTCAAGTATTGAGTAAAGGTCCCAAGATACATGAATACAACAAACATCACTGGCTCCAATAGTGGAGCGATTGAGCCACGACTTGCTCCCCAAAAGTACTAACTTTGTCTCTCTGATGCCTTATGGGAGAAGCCAAGGTGAAAAGTATTTGCATGAATAATGAGGGTGTATATATAACAAATGGGGTGATCCTTCACCTCCCTTATGACTCTTGGACTACCCTCATGATTGTTTGACTTCTCATGAATTTTCGACTTCCTACATGACTTTTCAAATTACATAGATGACTCTTGGACTTCCAATTTACATTACATTTTCCAATATATAATTACATAATCTATGAATGATGTGGCACATGATGGCTCATGACACGAAATGACATGACACTGATAACATGGACTCCATGATAACATGGCAATGTCAATTCACTTTTTGCTGTTTCTTTCTTTGTGTCTTCTTAAAAACATGGTGCATGTTCTTCTTCTTCCTCCTCCTTATGAATTGAACATAATGAGTATTCATGTGGTATTGATCTTCCATCTTCTGTTATAATATAGTGTTCCTTTATCTTCTTTCTTGATGATCATCTTATCTCCTCATCTCCTTAGGTGTCTTATAACATGGTCTTCTTCTCCATCTCCTTCATCATCCTCATCACATAATAAAATACTTACGACTACAATCCACCCATGACAAGACGACATTAATACAATAAATTCCTGGCCTAAGATGCTTCATGAAACCACTTGTTAGGGCTAGAACTGGTGACTGGTTGAGTGACTGACTAGGGGATTGTGCAGTTCTAGAGGCCAAGGTCCGGGACTGAGGTTTGAGACTGTGCAATGCACAGTTCAGGATAGGGTTGCACAGTTGAGGGATTCAAGGACTCAGGATGGAGGCTTGATCCTTGAAACTATGCAATGGACAGTTCTGGAGGTGTGGGAAAAGAGCTGCATAGTTGAGGGACTCAACGGATTAAGCTGGAGGCTTGAGTTTTGAGACTGCATAATGCACAATTCTGAAGGCCTGGGCTGAGTGACTGCGCAATTAAGGAACCCAAGAGGTCAAGATTGAGGCTTGAGGCTTGAAGTTTCCCAAAGAGCAGTTCAAATAGGAGAACATGTTGGGAGATTGTGCAGTTGAGGGGTTCAAGGCCTCAAGCTTGAGGCTTGAACTTTCCCAATGCACAATTCTAGGGGGATAGAGTCAAGTGAGTGCAAATTTGTGTAGTTCAAGAGCTCAATTTCGAGGCTTGATGCTTGAGACTGCGCAGTGCACAAAGAAGGCTGGCTGGAGGTAAGGATTGCATAGTTTTGGAGCTCAGGGGTTGGGTTTGAGCACTAAGATTATGTAGTTTTGGGAGGAAAAAACTATGCATTGCGTAGTGCTAAGGGAAAGGATTTTTCTTGAGGACTGAGACTACGTAGTGCATAATCCAGGAGGGCTAAATGAGGCTGAGAGGCCCGGTTGGGGAGTTTTCCCAGATTTGATTAAGTGTGGGATTAGTGAGATGAAGTTGAACAAGAAAAATACTTGAGTATGACCACAAACTTAGATCACTTTAGAAAATAACACAGGACACTCAGAACACATGAGCAACATACTTTCCTCAATGCAACAACATTGCAACAACTCACTCCAAGTGTGACACTAAAGATACAATTTGCGACGACAATGATGACACTTGTGCGACAATGCTTGAAACTTTGGAAATGAGTACAATACATGTTTACATGATGAGAAAAATTCATTATCGCAAATATTACCCCTTGAAACACACAAGAACTAGCTTTTATACAATGTGTGACACTTAACATGCTAAAAGATGACATTTTCTATATGAGCAGGAAAAGTGCGAACAACACTTGCAATATTCAAACGACGGTGAAAGTGACACATGTGAGAGTGAATATAACATTAAAGCGATACTAACTAAAGTGAAGCAAGCAAAAGTGATAGTTGAAATCATGAAAATGACACTTGCGAAAGCGAAGGTGTGCAAAAGCGAGAATTTGAAAAAGTCACCAAAATAGAAGTACAAATGCAGCCAAAAGTGAGGGACTATCATTGACAGTGTGCACTAGCTATCGACATGGGTTGAACATTGCACATGCATTGGCTTTATGGACTATGTTATGCTTGTTCAAGCTTACGTAAAAGAATGCACTCATGAACTTGTTGCAAACATAGCATGTGTGATAAAGTGACTTCCATTGATCAAGAAGTGACCATGGAATGACTGATTGCAAGATCCACAGTAAGCTCTGAAATTCAAGTGTAGGTAAAATTTTGGAGGGTGTTTGTCGCATCTACAACACTTGGTGACACATTGGTAGAACTCTAGATTCTCTGCCTAAGTCAATTCTTTCATGCAGGGTCTAGTTCTTCAGGGAGTATTGATTCATCGTTTAAGTTTCTATGGATTCCCCACTTGCCGTGTGCATAAACATAATCCCCTTCATTCCTTTACTCGGTTAAACATAAACATAAGGTCAATGATCTCACAAATTTTCAAATCAGGAAAGGGTAATTAAGTTCACAAGCTTTAGATCTTCAGAGTGTAGTTTTTCATCTTTCGTGTTGCTCTGCTACCAGCAAGCCTGGACAATACCTCGATAAAGTCACTTTAGGGACACAAGCATTGCTCCGCTATCAACAGGCCTAGAGTACCTTGATGGAGTTGCTTGCTTCACCTCTTTGCGCAGGAAGCCTTTCTGTTCTTTTTCCTTTGTTGTTTTATTTTACACAGGACTTTGCATCGACACTTATTTATTTCATGGGCAGAAGAGGGATCCTGACTTATCAAGAGCAGAAGAGGTTGTCCCTTCAAAGAAGCATATATAAGACCTTTGGTTTTAGTTTACTTATTTATATTTTCCCCTTATCCTTCTCTACTTGATTGGATCAACCCGAAAACACCAAAACATAAAGACACAAGTGTAGGCATGAGGTTTCCAGAATAGACAGGGAGATCATGGTTCGAGGAAAGGCTTTCCTTACGTAAGGATCATATTTTCTGCGGAACATCATCAATCAAAAGGTGTAACCAAGACAAGGAAGAAGGACGAAGGGCTAGCCAAATGTTGTAGTGTCACAAATTCCTTTTCTATTTTTCCACATTGTCTTTCTATCCCAAATAGGACACCCTTCAAGGAAAGTCTCATTAAGCAAAACATAAAAGACAAAACACAATAAGGAAACAAAACTAGGAGGACAAAAACAAAAGGAGGTTAACTGAAAAGAGGATGAAAAACAAAAGCTAGAAAACACAAGAGAAACTACAGAAAATGAGTGCAGGATGAATGCACAAAGGAAACTAACATGCAACTAGACCTACTCCTAACCTAACCAATTAGAAGGTTGGGGTCACGTATAACGAAATTTCCAATGTAGCCATCGTAGTTGTTCCTGACTTGCAATGTCAAATATATGTTCGATTAAAACTGAGATAAAACAATGTGCAATAGAAATTATAAGAGCTTGAATATTTTTCACAACAAATTGAAGGTCTTGCATGTCAACATAAATATATGTCATAACCACTACTAACCATTTCACACTCTTACCGTTGTTCCGAAAACCGTAAGAAGACAAACTTCGGGGGCTTCTTGCAAATGTATCTTCATTTGCACTTTACTCCTTAGCAAGAATGAGAAAAGGTCGAAACCTGTTATTTACGACAGAGCTTTCCAAGTAAGATTGATCCAGCCATTCAACAATTATATCATGAAACTCAAAATAGTCCTCTTGAGAATCCTAAAATCTTTAAAAAGATGAATTTGCAATTAAAAGTGCGGGATCAGGATGAGAATACTATAAGGGAAAATGAATCTGATCATATTTAGAAGGCTTGTCAAGATGGTGAGGGCCTAACATAACCATCAACGAAGGTTGAAGTGCCTCAACTGCTTGACAAGTATCCAAATGGTGAGATAAACCATAAAGATAAATCGATGTGAAACAACTGTCATCAAATATATTGGTGGGAAAATGATAAAATGAATGAAAATTAATATTATGATCAGATGGATCGTTTGCGACAAGAGATTCTTGATTAGAAGATAACAAAGATAGATCCATTTTAACATGTTTACGAATGCCCAAAACTGATGAATAATCTTCCTCACATGATAAATGTACTAAATGATTTCCTTTCGACTAGTCACATGCTGTACTGACATGGTAATCATCAAAAGAAGTGAAAAGGAATGATAGTACAACAAACACATGAGATCAGTCAAGATACAATGAACAAAGAAGAGTTTGATTCACATAAAAACTCATGCATTCATTAGCACCCAGGAGGATTTCAGGTGCGATGAAGAACAAGATTCATGATATAACATTGACAAGAAAAACCAGGAGCTGATGATTCTGAAATGAATCTAATAGGCATGATTGCTTAGACCAAAGATGATTTTCGAAATGATTAACTTCATAGTTCCACGATTCTATTAGAGATACACATTCCAATCCTGAGTTTGATACAAGATATTTGCATGAAGATGAATCAACTAAAGAAGGTTCATGAATCTGATCAGAAATAAAATCTTGAAAGCTCAAAAGAGTACATCCGCAATACCAAACATCTTTCAAGAAGGAATTTACATCTAGTGAAACCATGCAAAGAGAAAGATTTCGCGAGAGAAACCAATCTGACTTAGTTTAGGGACCTTACTGGAATCGTGAGATCTTTACATAACCATTAACGGAAGTTGAAGTGCCTCGATTCCCTAACAAGTCCCGAAACTTTCAAGCATTGTAAAATCTCATTTTTAAGATTGAACCAGATCGTGCACTGTATGAGGATAACTATTACCACTGATTTTAATAAGACCACTACTAATCGGATGACAACCATCTTTGTCACTAATTTGATCAGATTTTGCAACTTCAACAACCATATTACTCAAGTCGAAAGATTATTTTGATCGCAAATTCAAAGATGAACGAATCGGGAAAATTTCCTGAGCAAAGTTATTTGAAGAATTATCATTATGCAAAAGAAGAGATGACGAGGGATGGAAATGATACTTGATGATTTGATTATTTTCTCTTTCATCATGGATATACTCATGATCTTGTGCCAATTGAGAAGTTAAATCGTTAGATGAAGAACTTGAAGAGCATGGAGTGTCTCCATCGCAAGTAGATGCATCACAAACAATAGGGCATAAGGGATAGTGAGATGAAGAGGAGGTTTCGATAATAACATCTCCTTTAACCTGATCAGATTCTAAATATAAATCTTCCAAATTAAAATCTTCTTGAGGAACCAAAATATCAGTTGGTGAACTTGGAAATCCATCATCATATATAACGACAAATTCACCCTCATCAGAATGACTGTTACCTAAGACTTGAGATTCATTATGAAAAATGATCACATTTGATTGACTACCAAGATCACCAGATTCAATATCAGCTAAGAATGAGGAAACTACATCTTCACATGGAGGATTTTGAAAAATAGAAGAAAGACTGAAATAATCTTCACCTTCATGCTCCTCTACCTGTGTAATGTGACTAGCTTGAACCTGATCGTAATTTGGACCAACAACTTGAAAATCAAGAGAGTGTGAAAAATAGGTTTTGGAGTAGATTGATTAAGCGGATCATAATACAAAGAGTCATGGCACGTATATGATAGAGGATAACAGAAATCCAAATCATATTCAAGACTAGATTTATGAGTGTTAATACCATCTTGAGGAATGGAAAATTTGGTTTTCACCATAGGCTGCATGAGCCTTTCCAGGATTTACTCTATTGAATTTGAATCATGAAAAGCAGAAGGAGGATGAGAACATGGATTAGGAATTTGATATGCAAATTTCTCAACTTTATTATCATCGCACAGAGGCACCCTCATCAGAACTAGAAAATGACGAGGACAAGGAACAAAAGGAGTAGTAAATTTCTCCTTTGAAATTAGAGGCGTCTCATGATTTACAAGAGCAGAAAAATTAGGCGGTCCAGGTTCATCGTGTAATGAGATATAAATCAAACATTGAATATTTTGTTTCAAGAAATCCCAATCTATAGCTTCTTTAGGAAATTCACAACAAATGTGAAGGAATTGATTAGAGAAATCCTCAACTGATTCATTAGGCTTCATTCTTAATTGATTAATTCTTTTAAGAGCATCTCGATAATCATACTTATCAAAGGCTTAATAAAGCTCATTGAGGAAATTATGAAAAGAATGGATGGAAGTAGATGGTAAGGTATGACACCATCGATTAACACGACCTTCAAGGGTGAGGAAGAAAGCCACACAAGCAAAATCTTCATCATTGATTTCATAATATTCACAAAATTTAAGAAAATTAGAAATGTGCTCGGTTATGGATGTTCCATCCTCACCATAAAACTTCAATTGAGACAAGTGATAAAGAGGCTCATTGGGGATTAAAAGTTTAACAGGCGATAGGTAGAAAACACCTCGTGAGTATGATTTCAGGATGAGCCATTTAAGATAAGAGATTCAAAATAGACTCAATGGGCACAACTTGTCATATGGCCCTCCTTCTAGTGCCATTTGTTGATGGTGCTGGAAATCCATCAACCAAGGGGGTCTCCCCAATGTGAAGTCCCAATTAGACCTCACACCATTTGGAATAGGATCCCCATCCAGAGATTTAGAATGATTGCCATATATTCTTATAGATTTCCCTTAGCTTTAGCTATCAACAAGAGAGAGAAGCATGTATGTGCCTTTACAAAAAACAAGTAAGTGTGCCTGGTGAATGTTCGGTTGCAGGTGTATCAAGGTTCTTCTACTATAGAGGGAGGAAAGGTGAGCCTCTAAGAGAGAGGTAATAGTACCACCCTAGTAGAGGCGCACATAAGTGAAAAGAGAATCACCTAACATTAAGCAAAATAGTCCACATAGATGTGACGATTGTTACAACCATTACACCGCATTTTTCAATTCAATAAGCACTAAAATAACCAAAATAGTTCAACTACTTTAGTGCAGGTGAAAGAAAACATGAATCATAAACATTCACAGAACAATATTTCAAATATTCACAATCCATGCATGAAAATGTGTTGGCCATCAGGCTTCAAGTACTAAGTAAAATTCCCAAGATACATGAATACAAAGAACATCACTAACTCCAATAGTGGAGCGTTGGAGCCACGACTTGCTCCCCAAAAGTACTGACTCTGCTTCTCTAATTCCTTATGGAAGAAGCCAAGGTGAAAAGTGTTTTACATGAACAAAGAGGATGTATATATAACAAATGGGGTGATACTTCACCTCTCTTATGACTCTTGGACTACCCTCATGACTATTTGACTTCTCATGACTTTTCGACTTCCTACATGACTTTTCACATTACATAGATGACTCTTGGACTTCCACTTTACATTAAATTTTCCAATATAGAATTACATAATCCACGAATGATGTGGCATATGATGGCTCATGTCATGACATGACATGACACTAATGACATGGACTGCATGATGACATGGTAATGTCAAGTAACTTTTTGTTGTTTCTTTCTGTGTCTTTTTGAAAAGATGGTGCATGCTCTTCTTCTTACTCCTCCTTATGACTGGAAGATAAGGAGTCTTCAATGTGGTCTTGATCTTCCATCCTCTGTTATAATATACTTTTCCTTCATCTTCTTGCTTGATGTTCATCTTATCTCCTCAAATCCTTAGGTCTCATGATAGGATGATGATGAAGGGGACGAGGAAAGTACATTTCTTTAGGTTGAGCGCAATCTGGTGCTGGTGGCAGGTATCCAACATCAATCGTAAGCTCACGAAATGTTTCTTAACCAAGCCAAATATGGTCCAGTCATCTAGGTAGACTTCTAAGAACTTGTGGATAAATTCTTTGAACACGGCTACCATAAGACGAGAAATATCGCTGCCGCATTCTTCAGCCCAAAGGCCATTACCATATACTGAAAACAACCCCATTTGGTAGCAAACATTGTCTTGCTCTGATCCTCTGGTGCGATCTTGATCTTGTCCTCACCATTGACCGCTCCTCTGGCTGCATTTCTTGGCACTACCATGTTTACCGTGGGTTCGTCGTCACGTGGTTCGGATCTCATCATCTACACATTTTGCATTGTTGTAGGAGGTGCTACCTTCTTGTCGCGAATTTGTGCTATCAGCATGGGGAAGTCTAGCAACTCATGATCGAATTGCTCACAATAAGGACATGATATTTGGGTTGGATTGGTACAATCCCGCACAAAATGCCTTGGTCCTCCACAGATGTAACAGATTAGCTACCCGTGACCCCTTCCCAATCCAATTCTGCCCCATCCTCGACCTTGTTCCGAGAACCCACCGCGCACCATTGCCATGGCTGGATCTTGACCTCACACCTCAGTCTGCATTCTGTAGGTAGGTGCCTGGTCCATCAACATTTGATAGCTACAACAATCTCTTTCTTCATGACCCAGTGATCTACAAAAGTTGCAAAAGAGCTGCTGGGGGGTCTGGTTGTATTTTGGTAATAGATGACAATTATCAATGTTGTGGTTTCCTCCTACCTAACAGATTGCGCACCAAAGCGGGGCAATCGCGCTCGGCCCTACCTGTGCCTCTGGTCGTAATGGTGCTGATCCCCCCGTGACCACAAAATTCACTGAGACCAGAAAGTGATCTTTATCGTGTCCCTGGATCCTACACTTTATAGACCATACTTCCTCCTAAACTTCTGAACATGGTGTATGTTCCTGTTTTAACCTCTATATTTCCAAACACAAATTTTGGACATGCGCTTGGATTTGCTGAACTCCCAACCCTGGGTCTTGTACCAGGGTTTCGTGTAGCCGCATTGCTTCCTCTAGCGCTTTCACTTGGGTTGATATTTTTTGTTGTGCAAAAGCCGTCTTCAAATATGGCATTAATGATGCGACGAACCAAGTGTGGTGCTATGCATCTATCAGGGTCATGTTGGCCTTACGAATGGTGCTTTTCAACCTCTAATCCAAGTCCCACGGGGTCTCACCAGGCATCATTGTGATCTCTTTGAATCCTACAACCGACTGCACTTCTAACTTTGGCCGACTAAACTCCTTCGTTAATTCAGTATGGATGTCTGTTGTCCCCGCCATTGGGTTGATGCTTGAATACTTCATGTACCATGTTAGCGCTCGATCCTGCAATGTGATGACTAATATGTCTTTCTTGATATTATCATCCGTGACTTCTTGTGTGTTCCACACTGATGTTAGCATGAACCAAAATTGTTCCGAGTCTTCACCTTTTGCTCCTTTGAACACTGGTAACTGAATCGTGTTCGCCATAGCTACCCTTCCTCTACTATCGTCCTTGATCCTTTTTATTTTTCAACATTTTTCTCTATAGATTCCTCGTGTTTCACACAAGACATCCCTTATGCAGATCTCGGTCTCGGCAATGGAACCATTTGTTGGCTTATTGGAGCCTAACCTAGGTTCAGAAGAGTTATTTAGCCAAACAAATCCCACAGCTACTGGCCTTTTCAACAACCACCCACAGAGCACGGACTGAGGTCTCACCCGAGGTAACAAGGGAGGGTGCTGGAACCAACTTTCCACACCTTAGGGATGTCTTGGTGTGGTCTGGAGGTTTCGCGCACGGGTTTACAACTCCGTGCTGCTCGGTATTCACATAGATCCGGTTTGATTTTGTTTTTATTTTTAGTGCACTTATTCTATTAGATGATATGGTTGCCAATTACCAATGTCTTTAAGCAGACATTTAACCAATACAACTACTTTGCACATTAAATTGAACCTAGATTTATATTCATTAAAACCATAAACAGATTAAAGTAAATAGATATTTTGACAGCTAAGAAGAAACACAGAATTTCAGAAGAAACTTATCTTTATTTCCACTTTATCCTTAATACATTCAGATACACCCTGCGCACTCAGCTGCAGGGGTCCGCGCACACAACTACGGACTTTCCAGGCTTCTGTGCACATAGCTGCAAAGCCTTTACCTACTACCCCAACCCTCGACTCGGACTTATAGACACTTTCCAACTATCTTCTTCAAAAACCCATTACATTTCATATTTTTCCAAAACCGAACTGCCTTTCCCTCATAGAGCCATGCTCTATTTATACCCTTCCTTGGCCCGCGATCCCTGCACGGGCTGACTCTATTTATATTTCCTTACATTATTTTCGGGTGGACTACCATCTGAATCAATCCTATTATACTATGCACTCCACATACTTCAGAGGTTTTACAATAATTTAATCCTACTTTTTGGGCTTTCTGCCCCAAAACTGTTACGTGGGACCTCCACTACCCAACATGTGACTTGGACAGTTTTGTAAGTATATAAACAAATTAATTGTCCAATACCGAACACATGTCTATGACCTTTTCCAGCACCTCATAAATTGAACTATCATTAGTTATATCAACATATAGATATATCTACACATCTTCGCTTTCTCTTTCTTTCACATACCATACATTTTCTGGAAGTTTCACTTCTTTTGATTTCTTCAAGTATGAAATTGTCTTCTTATCATTTGAGGCACTTGAAATATTTGTAGCTATCAGCTCAGTTTTTCTTCATTCAACAATGTTTCTTTAGCATCCACCTTTAACCATCTTTGGTACAGAAAGATTCATAGAAATCTTCTTTGATGCCATTTTCCTGCAAAAACAGACACATATATAAATAAGTAAATTAAAAAAAAAAGTAGTTTAAATTAACAAACAAAACGATAAATGATAATTAATTTTTTAAAACATAACAATTTAAAAAGAATTAAAACTAAATAATAATTTTTTAAAATACAGGTCCTGTCGCCCAACCCTGGAAATTAGCCCTCTGGGGTGGGGCGAGAGGCCAGGTGCCAACCCCCCTACCCCACCCTGGTGGCACAATGACTGCCTTCCCTCCCCATCCCCATCCCCATCCCCATCCCCCCCGCTCCACCTTGGTGGCCTAATGGCCCACCGCACTAGCCAGTTGTTGGGCCACCGGGGTGGGGTAGGAGGGCTGGCGGGGAGCCACCAGGGCAAGGTGGGGGCTGGCTGCTAGCCCTTGCCCCACCCCGGCGACCCAACGGCTAGCCGTGGCGGTAGGCCATAGGGCCGCTGGGGTGAGGCGTGGGGGCTGGCGCCCAACCTCCTGCCCCACCCCTACGGCCCAACGACCAGCCATGGCGGCGGGCCGTTAGGCCACCGGGGTGGGGTAGGAGGGCTAGCGCCCATCCCCTGACCCACCCCAATGGCCCAATGGTGCGTCACCCCAGTCAGTCATTGGGCCTCCGAGGTGGGGTGGGGGGCTGGCAACCCGACGTCCCAACGACCCACCGAGGTGAGGCGGGGGCTGGGTAGCCAGTCCCCCGGCCCTCACCCACAACCCCGTTTGGCCACTGGGAGAATGATCGGGCCCACCATGCCTACTTTAGATGTAGTGGGTAAATCTGTATCATCGAAAATTTTAATTTGTAGAAAAAAATAAATTTCATTAAACTTATTTAATTTAAAAATTTACACACAGCCAAAAAAGAAACTAACCTTTCAAATGTGATAATCCTCCATTGAATATGTTGTTGACAGCAATGTAGCTGCTCCACAAATTCGCTCCATGTCTTTTAACAAACCTTCAAAAACCTTGATGTGATGTGAAGAATAGTGATAATGAGATTTATTATATAGCGGAAATTATGGAATTGTTTTACCATACGGTTAATGTGGGATTAATTTGTTTTTGCAAATTTTGAGATGTAAATTTTGTTATAACAAAATAGGGAAATATAATAAAGCGAACATTACGGAATTACAACACGGTGAATGTAAGATTAATTTGTTTTAGAAAGTATAATAAAAATTAAAAAAAAAAACATTCAATTTTCTAGTAAATATTATATAGTTTAAGTAATAAATTAATTTAGGTAAAAGATTTAGTTTACAATTTTAATTTAAAAGATTTATTTCATAAGAAAATTTTAGTTAAAATGTTTCAATAAATTATAGAAGAAAATTATGGAGGGAAATACATGAAACAAAATTTTTGGAGGGAAAATTTTTGGCGAAAAAATTTGGAGGGAAAATTTCATTCTTTAAACTATATCTTATCATTAGGAGAGTTTGCATTTGTATCATTCAACCTCTTCTATTGAAAGACATCGATTCTTCTGATACTGAAGTTTCACTTTGTAAAGCATCAACATCTTCGTCATGTAACAACTTTATTAATACTGATGAATATAACAAATATTCTTCCATTGTGAATAGAGAGTCAATTCTTCCACTTAGTCCTAATCCTAAGGAGTATGAGAGCAGAACTGATGAAGAGCATGATGAATAATTTCAAAATAATGGAGTGTCACGATGTACACTTAATCCTAATCCTATGGACTATGAGAGTAGCAGTGATGAAGAGCATGATGACAAATTTCAAAAGAATGGAGTGTCATGGTGTCCACTTAGTCCTAATCCTATGGACTATGAGAGCAATAATGATGAAGAGCATGATGAATAATTTCAAAAGAATGGAGTGTCACAGTGTCCATTTATTCATAATCCTATGAATTATGACAACATTAGCGATAAAGAGCACGATGAAGAATTCAAAAGAATGGAGTGTCATGGTGTCCACTCAGTCCTAATCATATGGACAATGAGAGCAGCAGTGATGAAGAGCATGATGAATAATTTCAAAAGAATGGAGTGTCACGATGTCCACTTAATCCTAATCCTATGGACTATGAGAGTAGCAGTGATGAAGAGCATGATGACAAATTTCAAAAGAATGGAGTGTCATGGTGTCCACTTAGTCCTAATCCTATGGACTATGAGAGCAATAATGATGAAGAGCATGATGAATAATTTCAAAAGAATGGAGTGTCACAGTGTCCATTTATTCATAATCCTATGAATTATGACAACATCAGCGATAAAGAGCATGATGAAGAATTCAAAAGAATGGAGTGTCATGGTGTCCACTCAGTCCTAATCATATGGACAATGAGAGCAGCAGTGATGAAGAGCATGATGAATAATTTCAAATGAATAGAGTGTCACAGTGTCCACTTTGTCCTAATCCTATGGACTATGAAAGTAGCAATGATGAAGAACATGATGAATAATTTCAAAAGAATGAAGTGTTACAGTGTCCACTTAGTCCTAATCCTAAGGGCTATGAGAGAAACAATGATGAAGATCATGATGAAGAATTTTAAATGAATAAAGTGGTACATTTTCCACTTAGTCCTAATCCTATGGACTATGAAAGGAGCAGTGATGAAGAACATGATGAACAATTTCAAATGAATAGAGTGTCACAGTGTCCACTTAGTCCTAATCATATGGACTATGAGAGCAGCAGTGATGAAGAACATGATGAAAATTTTCAAATAAATAAAAAGTCACAGTTTCCACTTAGTCCTAATCCCAAGGACTATGAGAGTAGTAATGACAAAGGACATGATGAAGCACTTAGTCCTAATCCTAAGGACTATGACAGTGGCAGTGACAAAGGGCATGATGTAGAACTTTTAGTAAGTAAACAGTCACATTTTCGACATAGTCCTAATCCTATGGACTATGAGAGCATCACTAACAATGCACATGAGGAAGAATATCCAATAAACATCGAGTCAAATTTTCCATTTAGTCCTAATTCTAAGGAATATGCCAGTAGCACTGAAGAAGGGGAAGATGAAGAATATCTTCCAAGTCAGTATTTCAAAAGCACAAATGATCATAGTGAGGATAACATTCCTGAGAATGATGATGAAAACAGTTATGCAAATGATGATCAAATTATGGGGATGTTGCCAGGAAATATTGTGTCAAGGAGTAGGAGCAGACCTTTTCGTATCAATCCAAGATGTTTTAGTTATACAAGAGGTAGAGAAGAATATCTGACGAGAAGAAGTTCTATCAACACTCTCATTTCAAGGGAATGTTGTCAAAAATATTGCTTGAAACATATGGATTTCAAGTTTGCATTAGAGCAAAGGAAGAGATATTTGTCAATGAATAAAAGCATGCAAAATTCATATTTAGTGGGGTGCATGCAATCTACATTTTCAGGTTATGATTATCATATTGGGTCTTTATTTATCTGTATAAAGGCTTTCAAAATGTTTCATTCAATGGGTAATTTTCATCTCTCAAGAATCTAAGAAAATTTGGAAAAGGATCCCACATTTTATTCAGAAGTACATCATAAACGACAGTTTGGGCCATTATCAAATACTGTAATGTCTTGGATGAAAGATTTATTTTTAAAGCATGGAGAATGTATGCCAAATAGAGAGACAACACATATTCTAGATAATTTCTCAAGATGAGAAATCTACAACTTATACAAAGAATATGCAGAAGGTGCTGAGGGACATGGTTGATTTATTACATATAAATATTTTGTGAAGGTATGGAAGAAAGAATTCAACAATGTCTGTATTCCTAAGAAGGAAAGGATGGGGATTTGTAGTACATGTGCTTCTTTTAAATAAAAAAGGGATAAATGTGAAGGGTCAGAAAGAGGTAATCATTCATAACTTTAACTTTTAAAATTGTATAGTCATCAACTATGAAAACATATTTCTTAATGACTTTATTTTATGTTGTGTAGATTCCATTGTCAAAGAACTTTAGGAGCATTGTGAACAACAAACAAGTGAAAGGAAAAATATGTACAAACATAGAAAGAGGTTTTATGATAATCCTAATAAATATTTGGGTTTGATAATTGATGGTATGGACCAGAAGAAAACACTTTTACCACATTTTGTTTGTTCACCCAAAAATTTACAGGGTGAAAATTTTATTTAGTATCATTTGAATGGTTGTATGGTCTTCAATGGGAAAATGGTGCCAAAAGTGTATTTCAGAGCTCCAAATATTCATAATGATGCAGATTTGACAATAGCCATAATTTATGATGTGCTTTCTCATTGGTCAGGTAATCTTCTTGAAGTTTTGTATCTACAATTGGACAACACTTGCCGTGAAAACAAAAATTAGATTGTTTTTGGATATCTAAACATTCTTGTTGAATTAAGAATTTTTCAGAAGGTAATGGTTGGTTTTCTTCTTGTTGGGTACACTCATGACCATATTGATCATATGTCTAGTCGTTTTTCAGTCACATTGAGGAGGCAGGAAGTTGGGAGCTTGCCATCATTAATTGAATGTATTAAAAAATCATATATGCCAGAACCTTCTTTTGATGTGTTGGAAGAAACTGTTGACATGTGAAGGTTTATTCTGGGATCACATGGTGAGGATAAATGCATTGAACAACTTAATGACATTAGCTTCCAACATCAATTTCGTATCAACATAATTGATGGGAAAACACTAATATGGGGCAAGTATTCAACTACTACAGAATGGGCACCATCATCAAGTTTGGAATTTTTGAAGTTCATTCCAAATCATCCAATGTTTGCATCAAATATATTGTTATTACAATCAGTTGCTGAAGTTCATAATGCACGCAGACAAAATAGAGATATAAATTATTCTTATTGTCTAGAAGAAATTAAAAAATGTATTAGATAACATATGAGTACTTTGACATTGCTAATTCAGTTTGGTGGGAGTCCTTTTTCAATAATTAAAATGATATCATTTCAAGAACAACAAATGAAGATATACCTTTGAAAAATCCTTTTATTTGGCCACAAAATGTGTCAAATGAACATGAGGAAAGAAACATTGTTGAACAACATCAATCTCAAGGTATTATTAATTCTTCAAAGGCAGAGGAAAAAGAGATGTATATTGGTTCCAGAAGATCTTGTACACAGCATGAAGTCATGGAAGACCTTTACAGGGGTTCAGTACAGGTTACTAAGGAGGGTTGTATGATTGCAGTGCTAGCAGATGGAGATCCCAATCGCTATCCATTTTGGGTTGCTAAGGTTATAAAGGTCATTACAAAAAAGGAAGATGTTACACGTGTTGAAGTACATTGGTATGACACAAATACACACCCATTCAATGGTGTGTATAAGCCAAAGATGGTAGCTAATAAAAAATTGGTGGAAAGATAAAAAGAAAGGGTACAAATATAAATTGTCACCACACAAACCTCTAAAATTGGAGGGTGTTGACATACTTGCTTATGACTTCAATTTAACAAAGAGAGGAACTCTTCACTTTAAGATGATAAAGATTTTGAAAAGGTTGTTACGAGAAGGAACAATGTTGAGATGGGAGTTTGCTGAAACCAGTCGTAGATCCAGAGTAATTTTGAAACCTGAAATGGTGGGCATGAATGTGGACTCAGAAGGGGCACTAGTTGATCGAAAAGAAGAATATGGAACATCTTCATCTGAATCCAAGCATTCGTCTGAAGATGTGAATTCTGATGGTGTACAAGAAAATATGAGTGATTTTGAATAATTGTCTAAGATAGTTTATATAACTGATGTTTGCATCGTATCTTGAAATAAAAATTTTGATTTCCATATGGTGTTAAATCAGAAGTTATGAATCATTTTTATGTTGTTGGATTATATGTTTTAGTTATGATGATTTTTATTGCTTAGAATATCTAAATTGCACCAATAAATTAGAGATATAATGTATGTTTCATTCAATCTACAAATAATGACATTTTGATTAATTTAGTCATGTAATTTTGTTCATAATGTCATGGTTTTTTAATGTTATGGTTGAAAAATTTCCAAATTTTTTTGTATCTTTAATGTTATGGTTGAAAACAATTAGAATTGTAGTGATCTTTAGTGTCATGTTATTATATGTTTAACAAGATGGATGAAAACTAATAGAATTTTAATGTGTTTTAGATCCCCATTATTTTATCTTTATCATCATTACTAAAACATGTTTAATTTATACTTAGGAAAGAAAAATGTTATTCTAGCAAAAACATTAGTGTGTTTTTTTCCTCAAAAATAACTGTTTTTTTGCACATAAAAAGTTGATATTACTCGCATTTAAAATGTTGAAAATTGACAAAAAAAAAATCATCATTCCAGCATACACACTTTTCATTTTTAGTATTGTTTTTGGGGTTCTTTTGGCTAGAGTTCCCGTTTTGAGTTTATAGTTCCGTTTCAAAGTTTACATTGTTTTACATTTTTTGACACTTTAAATTTTTTTATGTCTAATTGTTTTTTAAATGTTGATTACTTAACAAATTTTCTAGTTGTTTTTTTTTTTTTTTTTTTAAATATTGATTATTAAAATATATATATATATATATATAAAGGACAAAAAAACATTAAAAAAGAAAAAGAAAAAAAAGGGTTAAAAAACTACTAAAATTAAATTTAAAAGTAAAAAAAAACATATAATATATATATATATATATATATATATAAAAGAACAAAAAGCACCAAATTTTAAAAAAAAAGAAAAAAGAAAACCATAATTAATTAACAATTTTCCAATATTAATGTTAAAATATTAAAAAAAAAAAAATTATAGGGTGGGGCTGAAATACAATTTTGAGAATTAGATTTAAACCCCGCCCACTTAAGAAAAAAAACATATATATATATAATTGTTAATAATTATTTTTTTCTTGTTAAGTGGGCAGGGCTCAAATCTGATTCTGACAATCAGATTTCAGCCCCGCCCACTTAAAAAAAAACATATATATATATATATATATATATATATTAAGTCAACAGGGCTGAAATCTGATTCTGAGAATCAGATTTCAGCCTGACTCGGGGGTCTAGGAGGGAGTGACCCAAGGTGGGTGGCACTACCGCAGCCCAAGGTGTGTGGATCTGCACGTAGATCCACCCGCCCAAGGCCCTGCCCCCTAGGCCCTTGGGCGGGGCTGAAATCTCATTCTGAGAATCAGATTTCAACTCAGACCCCTTAAAAAAATATATATTATTCACAATGTTTTTTGTTAGTAATTTTATATATATATATTTTTTAAGTGGTTGGGGCTGAAATCCGATTCTCAGAATGAGATCTAATTCTCAGAATCGGATTTAAGCCCCACCCTTCAAATTTATTTATTTATTTGTTCACTTTTTTAATCATTTTTCTTTTTCTAAGATTTTAATATTAATGTGAATAATAACAAAATCATTCGGAAAAATCACATAGGAGTAATATCATCGACGCGTTTCGAACCATCCAATATGGTTCATCTTCAGGACAAGATGATGAATCAAATCCAGGCAATGAAATAAATAGATGTAGAGAGCAACTAACTAGTCATTAGAAAAAATAGCTAGTTTGACTAAAAATATTTCTTTATCAATTTATTAGTATTTTTATTTTTGATTTTATGTTTATTTTTATTTTTTAGGTTTTTACCGAGATTAAAAAGAATTATTATTATTATTATTAATTTTTTTTCTTTGAATAAATCAATTTAAGTTATAATGTTATAATAAGAAGTATATAAAAACAAATAAATAAATAATATTTAGGAAAGATTTGAATTTTAAATAACATCAAATTAAATAATATTTATATTATAAAAAAATTGATATAACTACGGATTCGAGGGCTTTAAAAAAAAACTCTAGGAGTTCAAGGCAGGGATCCAACTCTCGCTGATGCTCCAATCATCATCTCTGTTAAGATTAACGAGCCTTTTTTCAATTTGTAAAGCCTCTATAAATTTATGATCGTGAAAATGGTCAACCCTAGCTATGACTTTAGCCTCTTCTATACATATGTGACGATTGGTTTTTTCTGCATGTTATGCCAAGGCGGAGGAGCGAGACCTCCCATGTTTGATGTTCGTAGCATGTTCACAAATCCTCTGATTTATTCCTTCTTCTTTTAGTCCTCTTCGCATTATTCGAAGTTCTGTTCGTTTCGATCAAGGACCCGGTTAACCCCAAGGATGTGAAGGGGGTTTATATTATTCCTTGCTCTTGTGGGACTCCTTACATTTGTGAGACTGGTCGATTAATAAATATGAGGATTTGTGAACATGTTGTGGACATCAAACATGGGAGGTCTCACTCCTCCACCTTGGCAGAACATGCAGAAAAGACCAATCATCACATATGTATAGAAGAGGCTAAAGTCATAGCTAGGGTTGATTTATAACATTAAAACTTAAATTGATTTATTCAAGAAAATAATAATAATAATAATAATTCTTTTTAATCTTGATAGAAACCTAAAAAATAAAAATAAAATCAAAAACAGAAACAAAAATAAAAATAATAATAAATTGATAAATAAATATTTTTAGTGAAACTAGCTGTTTTTTCTAACTGCTAGTTAGTTGCTTTCTTCATCTATTTATTTCATTGCATGGATTTGATTCATCATCTTGTCTTGAAGATGAACCACACTGGATGGTTCGAAACGTGTCGAAGATATCACTCCTATGTGATTTTTGCAAAAGATTGTGTTATTGTTAATATGGATCACAAAATTCTAAACTAAGAAAATATTAATGTTCTAAATATTTTAATTAATTCTGTTTTTTTCTATTTGTTTTTGTTTTATGTTTGTAATATATATATATATATATATATATATATATAATTTATTTTTATTTTTATTTTTTAAATTTAATTTTAATAGTTTTTTAATTTTTGTGAGTTTGTTTTTATTTTTGTTTTTAAATTATTTAAAATTGTTTTAATTTTTTTGGTTTTTTTTTTTAATTTTCTAGTTATTTTTTTAAAATCAGTTAGTTTTTTTTTTAATAAATTTTTATCAATAGTTTTTTTAAATTGTTGTATATTTATTTATTTATTTTTATAGTTTAATAAAAAAATTTCAAATTTATATATATATATATATATATATATATATATATATATTATTTTTTTAATTTTTTATATATTTATTTTAGAAAACATGTTTTTGTTATTATTTATTTTTTCATATTTTTTTTTAATTTTTTAATTCTGGTTTTTTTTTTTAAAGATTTTTAAGATTGATTTTTTTTCTTTTGTTTTTTAAGGTTAATTTTGTTTTTGCTTTGTTTTGTTTTTGTTTTATGTTTGATTTTTTTTTTTGTCTTTTTTACATATTTGATTTTTTTGTGATGTTTTAAATTTTATGGTTTTTTTTTAATATATATTTTTATTTACTTTTTGTTTTTTTTTTTCTTTTATTTTTAAATTTATGTTTCCATTATTCTTTTGAAATTTTAATGTTTTTGGGAGTCATGATAAAATATTTTACACCATTTTTTCAAAATGTTGAAAATTTCTCCTAAAAAAAAAGACTGACTTTATTTCAACATCAACACATCAACACTTTTCAGTGTGTTTTTTGCACAATTTTTGCACAAAAAATAGATTTTTATTGCCATTTTTAAAACGTGTTGAAAATTTGCCCTAGAAAAAAATGTTATTTTAGCATGATCACTTTTCATTTTTGAGTTGACTTTTCATGTTGTTGGGCAATTTTTTGCCTAGAGTTCTCATTTTGAGTTTATAATTCTAGTTTCAAAATTTACATTGTTATTGCTGTTGCTTGCTGATTCTAAACAAACCCTAACCCTAACCCTAATCATTGATGATGTCCACTTGTTTTGTTGAAAAAACCCTATTGTGCATGGTAGCCTTTTTTGAAAATAATTAAAAGTTATCCTAATGATGATACCCTATTGAAAATACCCATGATGCAATAAGAATGTAAGAATGGCGAAACCCAAGATGCACTACAAGGACAATTTGCCCTAAATATAGGACAGCAATAGCTAATAAAAATTGTGAATATCATTTGGTTGTAAAAGATGTACATAATACAGTTTTGAAACCATAGTTACCCTTGAAATAAACCAGTATTAAAAATTGCAGATTCAAGTCAGTTGCTACAAACAATTAAATAAACCTACAAGTTGGCTCTATCAAAAAATGTGTTTCTTCACAATATACATGAACAAGTATAAATAGCAACCTATACTCGTCATTCTAGCCACTAATCTTTGGTAAAATACAAGAGAAGAAGATCATATCTGAAGGGTAAAAAAAAAGAGAAAAAGGAGATGAAAATTTGAAAATTTGTTTTGGTAATTACTGTGGAAATTAATTTTTCCCTTTTTACACCTACAACTCATCCAATCCAGTGTTAAAAATCGTCCCTAAGGTGACTATAATTTCAGTCTCTCTGTGGCCGACGAAAAACAAACTTGTAATCTTTGTAATTGTGGCTTTGCAAACTAGCTCTATATCAGCTCTCTAGGAACAAGTGTTGCAGTCTTTGTGGAGATTGTATTCAGACCTCAGAACAGAGGCAATTCAGGCTTTCTATTTGGAGCAAAGTTCGAACACCTCAGAGCTGAAACATTGAAAGTAGACCTTAGAGTAGACTTGTGCAAATCCCTTGAAGGTATATTGGAGCAGACCTATAGACACTTTGGAGATTATTGTAGCAACACATGAAGAAATTTTTGAAGACACCCTTAGAGAAATGTTGAAGTCATCTTTGGGACATTATTAAAAAAAACTAGACACTCCTTGAATTACATCATAAATTACATCCTTTAATATTTTTCCCAAGTGGTTGTAGCACTCAATTCATGTCTTCTTTATTAATTCCTCAACTAATTGATTTGAATATATTCTATCTACTTCTTTGAATGTCTTCTAACTATTTCTTTGAATCTGAAAAGAGCATATTCAACTTTATTACATCCACTATGCAGTAATGGAAATGTTTCTTAGGTCCAGAAAATCATGCTTGACTATTGGAGACAACTAGATACCAATCTCGTGGTTGTGTGATATTTCATGACATATTTTATTAGTAAATTATATAAATAAAGGTGTGGCTTCCCAAATAATGGAGTACTAATTCATGTTCAGGTTTAAAGGAAAAATACATTAGTATCGTGGTGGAATACTTTGGATTTTAAACCATCATGATGTAAAATATTCAACAATAACATCAAAATGTTTTTCCTATACATAAAAGAAGGATATTAAATATGCAATAACCAACACAACATTAACCTAGAGGCAAGGACTATGTTTACATATTGTTTTATATATTTACTTTTTCCTCAACGTATACACTATATATCAAGTGCTTACCATTTAAAATTAGTCTTTATATAGTAAACACTTGATATATAAAAACCATAGAGGGAAGTTACTTTGACTCTTATTGCAAGGATCAACTTCTTTTATAGGTATTGTCCCATTTTGTGCAATGTTGTTTTGTAATAAGTCTCGCAACTATCTAAATATGTACTTTATCTATAATATCTCAATTACAAACATCATTATCTCTCCAAAGATGCACGCTTTGACACAATGAACAGTGGAAAAAATAATTCCATTAATAAGTATAAGGTTATAGAAACCCAGTAATGGTCCCATTGGTTATGTGCTATGCACTTTTTCTCTATCTTAATTACAAAAATGTTAATTCCTCCATAGATGCAAACTTTGACATTGATGAACACTCTATAGAATCATTCCATTAATTGGTATAAAGAACCAAGTATTGGTAAAAGAAAGGGCTAACTTGTTATTTTCATTACTTGCTTCAAGTTGCTCAAAAGGCAATGAGCGAGCCTTCAAATTTAATTTTGGTGACTCACTAGATATGTTCTCCTCCTCAAAGTTAGATTCCCCCAAAGACTTTATAGTTGGTTAAGTGTTGTTTCCTACATCTTCGCTGGAAACCTCAATAGGAAATGAACCGGTAATAGAATGGAATTCATATGAATTTCTCATCAATATACTATGTGAATTTTTCCATTAAACTTCAAGGAATTGATAGAATGGATTAAACAAATTTAAAGACACAACTTATGCATGATGACTACATAAAAATCCAGATTTTGCAATAACTATTGTACTTCCAATATTGCGGAATGAGAAGTAGCATCCAATGTCTTAGTTCGTGGAATTAGCTTTAACTTGTGGTGCACCAAAATGTCAGATTGCACAACCTGAAGCATATGTGGCATTTATTGCAAAAGCATGGATTTTTCACTCAACGGTGGTCTGTGGCCACTTTAAAGGGGGCTTGATACACAAACAACTTCTATTGCAAACTGGTTTCCAATAGCTTCATTATCATAACTGTGAGCAGCGTTGCTCCCTAATTTAAAGTATAAATAAAATGTGCTCTTTGCATCCGCAGACTTGAAAGAATCCATAGAAGTTCGCATACTCCATGACTCATGAGCACTTTTGGAATTATAGTAAGACCAAGCACCTTCACAACCATTTTCAGCTTGAGGGGATAGTGAGGTCCTCCCTTTGAGGTGATTTTTAACATGGCTACCTTCCATAAGGTCAGATACAAGAGACATTTTCCTTGCGACTGTGTTTGCAAGAAAGGTTTTCTCATTCTTATCCATGTCTGCAAGGCCTTCAACATTATTCCTGCTAATATATCCATATTCAGAGTATTCTACATTAAGGCCAATCTTTGCACGTAGAAACTCTCATAATTTTCTATACTAGTTCCTGCAAAGACAAATCTGTCGTCATCTTCATTTCTAAGAAAAGGTTCAACTAAATTATTCCATGCCAGACTAGTTGGAAAATATCTGACAGTATCTACAAAAGTGTCCTTGTAATTATTTCTTCCGCAATCATCAAAAATATACTTTTCTTTTTCATTGTAGAAATTTTTCTCTACATTAGTTTGGGCTTTAGCTCGTTATCCAATGTTATTGCGCTCACTAAGCCCATAGGTATAATTTCCAGAATCCAATCAAACTTTTATAGTTTCATACAATGAATCTAAATGTTAACGATAGTTTCTAAATTGATCAAAATTATGTTCAACACCTGAATGTCGTCTAGACCTCCATCTGTAAGATGAAACTTTGTCAAATGCACTAGCCTGAATGAAACTTGACTGAACTATCTGTGCAAACAAAGGTGGATCTGATACATTATCATTTCTAGCGAATTCATCTCATGATAAATCTATTTCTCGGGGAGCAGCCCAAGCATTTGGAGTTGTTGTAGCATATAAAAACACATTCCAATATGATCTTCTAGTTGCAGATTGTTGAGCTACCATGACCCATCTTGAACTTGACACTAGTTTCATGCAGCAAATTGGTGACAAAATGGTGTTGGATGATGGGAGCCTAGGTTTGAACCACAATCATAATTAGCATTTAATCTAATATCGTGTTGGAAAGGAGGAGAATACCAAGGCGACTGAGGAGGATAATACCTTGTCTTCAAAAACTTGATGTAGATTGGTTGCAGAACCCTGCCTATCATGATGATTAGCTACAACATAAACCCAATTAATAGAACCACTCCAACTTGTTCCATTGTTTTTCTTCTCGTGTATGCTCCTATTTGCGCCCTTTAAAACTCTACAAACAAAGGAGATACACACACTTCACATCAAACCCTAAGAAAAAAAATAGCAATGACCATAAGAATAAACTGTAGAGAGAAATTTTCTTCTCCCAATGACATGTATATACGTTCCCTTATCAAGTCATTTTTCCTTAATATTTACGCATGTCATCCAATGAGTGTTTCGAACCGTTTCTAAGCCCACAAATTTCACTGTAAATCATCATTTCACATACCCTTAAAGGAGACTAAATTCAAAGCATAAGAAAAAATAAACCCTATAAAGGAAATGAAGAATGAACTCACCCGGTGCCAGGGGTCAAGGGCAGGGGAAGATCCGATGGAATGGAACCACCATGGAAGTACTTGAGTGTCATCACAGATCCTCTAAAATCCTCATTCTTTGACATCATTCCTCTATTTCATATGTTTGAAAAGAGAAAATGGATGTTATGTTATTTTTTTCCCATTTCAATTTTATTTTTCACTTACGTAAGCATCTCTTAATACCCCAAAAAAATAAATGCTAAATGGATTCTTTAACCTCATAAAAGGCTCATTATTAGTGAAGGAGGCACATTGGATATTTGTTATGGATTAATGGATTCAAATATGAAATTAATCTTATAATAATGGTATTTCGTAATGTTGGAATGTTGAAACTATTTTTTTATATAAAGAGAAAGAAGCTTTAAGTGAATAGTTTAGAATGCATGATGATTGCTAATAATTTGTGGGTGGGGTAGTAAGTTAAGTGAGATTGGCTATTGACAAAATATCATCGTCACGTCTATGATACTTGGAGCATTCACAGAATGGTTGACCTTCCCATGAATTCTTGGTTATATGGCACTAGACCTAGAGGTGACAATTGATGATATACAATTCATTTTACTAATATCAATCCCCCTTCTTCGCCCTTATGAACATAAACTATTGCAATGAGCATTAAGTAGAATATTCAAGATCATGGAAGATGGGTTATAGATGAATGAATTTGAATATTCAATCAATATCAAAACAAAATATTTCATCATAAATTATGATTGTAATAGTTTTAGTGACTCATACTATTTTACATATTTTTTTAAATAACAAGTATCTAATTATATTTAATGAAATGAAATCCCCAAGGATTAGCTTAGTTGGTTTTGAGCTAGATGTGAGATCTCTCCCCCAAAGGTTGGGGAGATCATGGGTCTGACTCTTTTGATCCCCTTCGAGATAGGCCCCATAATCAAGGTTGATGGTTGCTAGGGAGTGTCAAGGAAACAAAGTGTCAGGGAAACACAATAGAGTATTGGGTCAAAATGCATGGAAATGAATGAATTAGAGGATGTGTCAATGATGCATTTAATAAATTAATTTGGGAAACATGGAGGCAAAGGTGTTATGAGGAAGTTACAACAGTAAAAAAAACATCAAGGAAAACCCTAGTCATGCCATTTTTAGTTTATCTAGCCAGGGGTTTCGATATCCAAGTGGCAGGGTTTGGATCTCTAAGTGGCCAGCAGTTTGGATCTACAAGCGGTGGGGTTTGGATCTCCAGGTATTCAGTTACAGGATTTTAATCAATTGGAACTGTATTTGTATCTTAAATGGTATCTGCAAGAACTCCTAATGGAATTAGGTCAATTAGTGAAACTTAAATTGGACTTGTCACTCAATCTCGAGTCATCAGATTTTCTACTTTTGTATTCTATACCTTAGATTTTATCGTAATTCGATCTATATTCTAGCAAAGGGGTGCTTGGGAAAGAACTTAGCGAAGAGATGTTGGTACTAGCACTTGGCACAATAGTTGGAAATAAGTAGGGGTTTTGAAATGGTGAAGTGGAACAATAGAGCAATGTTTAAGTATCACGACTACTTGGTACCAAGTGTGCCCACCAAATGTTTAGATCCTTCTACTTAGCAAGGCCATGTGTAAACTTAACTTATTTTGAAAGGGCTAGAAACATATATGGTGGGATCATTCATAGGGATAAAGGTTTAAATGCACTTTCTAAAGTCATCCATCGATAATTTGTTACCATATTCTTCTACTAGTCTAATTTGGGATTCTTCCACATTTAATATGAGAAAATATGATATAATATTATTAATAAATTCTTATATTTCACTTTTATAGTATACTTTTTGTAATAGTATCAATGTAAATTTGGCCATATGATAATGGAAATAATAAAACATACATAAATAACATTAAATAACATATATATAACAAATATAAATTGGATTTAAACCAAAATAAAAACATATATATATTGGTTGTCACAATTGCAACAACGGATGTGGTTCATCACACTTGCGACCAAATTTTAAACAACATTACTTTCTTTACAACAAGAGGGGATTCAAGATGTAATTTGTATCTGCAAACCAATTTTTAGCACCCCTTGTTGCAAGTCTGAAATTCAAAGTTTTGAGCAAAATTGGAGCAATTTGACCACCATTGACATTAACCCTTGGAGGTGACTTGGAGGAGGGTTGGACTTGTTATCTTGGTGGTAGTTTTGTCTTAGTTTTGGTCTTGATATTGGACATTTCTCATTTTGATATGATTCTATAAGAGAAGGATTGTTTTGTTTTCCTCTTGTTTGTTTTCCCCTGGCTAGCAGCCTAATTTTGGTGTCTCTTGTCTCTTTGTGATCTCTATATTTTCCTGAAAGATTGAACATTTGTATAATTTCTGGATGAAGAATACATGGATACGTAATAAGAATATATCTAACATCACAAGTAATTATCAATAAGAAAAATTAGGTGTTAAACATCACTACACTTGGTTTCTCAACACTTGGTTGCTTCTGCATTTGCCACATACTTTTCCTCTGTTGTGGAATCTAATGGAACTGATTGTTTGTGTGACCTCTAAGTGATAACTCTTGATCCAACACTCATAACATAACCTGAAGTAGATACTCCATTTTCCTTATCTCCATCAAAATATGAATTAGAGTATCCAATCAAGCTGAAGTCATCTACCTGTGTATATTTGAGTCATTGAATGAACCATATTTAAGATTTTCATGTTCATTCTTTCACCTACACCATTCTATTGAGGATTATAAGGCACAATTGTTTGATGTTGAATCCCATGCTAGTGAAGATAGTTTTCAAATTCATTTGAAGTATATTCTTTTCCATTATCAATACAAATAGAGCCAATATGATATTATGTATCATTTTCAATCCATGCATGAAAGTTTCAAAATATTCAGATTTATTCTTCAACAGATATACCCAACACATTCTGGTGTAGTCATCATATATTTATTTCCATTTGCAGAAGGAATAGGCCTAGGTCCACACAAGTCAGACTGAATCAATTGAATCTTTCTACTTGTTCTACAAATAGAATCATCAAATGGTTATTTGTTATGTTTTCCCAAGATACAAGAATCACATTGCTTAAGTTTCCTTCGAATGGTTGGTAAACCAATAACATTGTTTCTCTTCAATAAATGAAGATTGTCATAGTTTAGATGTCCAAATCTTGCATTCCATAAAAGACTAGATGGAAATTTACCTTCATTATACTAAGAGTTGTATGCATGGTTATGTGCATGAGAAGGCGTTCCTTGCAGCTCCAAGAGTCTTTCTTCTTCTTTTTCCAGCCTGACAAGTGAGTTGTATGATGGTTTTCTCACTTCAACTTTTCCATCAAAGATGTGAATGGAGTGTACTCACTAGCAGATGTGAACCAAGGACAACATGTTTCTTTGTAGCTATGGGAGGTAGAGAACATCATGTAGAATAAAGTCAAGGAGTCCAAGCAGGTTGAACATGATGGTTCCAATTCTTCATGGCTTGAGTTTTGACTTTTTTGCAAAGTAGACTACTCCATCTACATTGTCACTGAAATATTCAAAGAAATCTTTGTGAAATGTCATGTGGTAGGTTGCATATGTATGAAGCAACCATGCATCTTTCCACGAAGCAAATGAATCATTAAACATGTCTTCAATTACTTCAATATTGCAATGTGCCACAATATAATGAGCAGATTCAGGTGCCTTATTTTTCCATGGATCTGGTGTTTTACCTTTCTCTTCATTTATTTCTTGCTTGATTCTGTCCCTAGAGAGATTGCATGTTAATTCATCATGTCCATTTTTGTTGTAGCGTATACAATGAATATCACATCTTCCTCCTTGGTAATGTTTTCCCCCCTTTCATCTCTTATTATTTTTTCCATGTCTTCTTTTGTCACCTCTTCCTCTAGAAGAATCACATGTATGATTCTTCTCGTTTTTTGAAATGCACACAACTTCTTCGGAAAGATTGAGAAATTATCTCCCTCTTCCCAAAATATTTATCTCTTTCTACAAACTTCTCCACAAGAGTGTCAAAAGTAATCTCTTTAAGTTTCCCACTAGCTTGTAATGATTTAAGAGAATATGTGGGATATAGCCATGATATACTACCTTGAATTTTTTTTGAGAGGAACATCCATTTTAACTTTGGTGCCTTCTACATCATGCATAATAGCTTGATTTTAGAGGTTAGGGAAAGGATATCATCATATTTCAATTATAGATTGAAGAGTTTGATCATTAGTTGGACTACCTCAAGCTATGAGTGTGATTCATATAAATCTTTCAAATTCCTTAAAGAATTAAAAGAACTGGACGTAATTGGTGTAATGTGACGACTCACCTCTTCATTAACTAATTCAACAATCAAGACATAGCCCTTGTTTTTATTGTTCTCCCATATGGAAAGCTCTTTGTCTGATGTGGGCTTTGCAAGTGGATTGTCATCTCCTCCTTCACATGCTCCTTTCCATAATTCATTGAAAATGAGGGTATGCTTTATCTTTCTGGACCATTCATGGTATTTCTCCTTTCTAGTGAGAACTACTCCAACAATGGAGATGAGTGAATGCATCTCTACAAAATTTTGAGTTGGGCCCTAAATAGTCAAAATACTTGTAGCAATAGCCTTTGATAAAAAATCTAATATATCTCTACAAACAGTAGAGACTCATCATACATATTAGCTCTAATTCTCTTTAATCAAAATAACCCAAAAATAATTATGTAGGCTCTCAATCTCAAATATCCTCTCTGATGTAAACCAACTCTCATATAAAATAAATCAACTCAATACACAAACGAGTATTCAACACAAATATAAATGGACCAACACTAGAATTACAATTGTCATGTATTATATATAGCTATGACCAATGGGAAATATGTATTTTTATCTCTTGCTCACATATGAAGATGAAGATTCAATACTTTGATGAGGCTTCTCCTTCTTCATTATTGCTCACAATATTAGAATATAAAACAATGTTTTCTTCCATTCACAAATATGAAAATATATATAGATTACATATGTTTTCAACGTTAAATTATTTTCTGAAACTATGGAACATCCATCACTTCATATACGAATGGAACAATTCTTAATTATAATTCAATGAAATGCAACATATATTATTGGTGATACCCACACAACAATTCATGGTGAAGGAAGCTGTGATATCAAGGGAGTCTCCAAATATTCGCTAGAGATTGTCTTATGTTTTCTGCAACACTCGCATTACACTCAACAAACTTCACAACACCAACACTCAATAGCAATGCTAATGCCAATGCTAACACCAAACAATAATCGCAGATAAATGTAGGGATGTGTAAACACAAGTAAACGTAGTTTTAGTTACAATACCACCATGGCCTTTCAAGCTAGACCTGCGTGATTAAATGTTGTATGAAACCTTGTTACAACATGCGTAATGTGTATCAACTGATGGAGGGCCTCAACCAATGTGGTACAGTGTGTAAAATGGCTACATAAATGTTATAGGCAGGTAGAAAAAGAAGAATTCATTAAGGTCGATGTGGATGAATTTCAATTTTCCATAATGTAAATGGTTCTACCAAGGAAAGGAATGACAAAGGGATAGGTTAGGCTAATGGAAAAGGAGTTGCAGAGAAAAAAGGATGCCAAATTTGGGACCTACAAACCTGCACTCTAATACCATGTTAATCCAGGTATATGGTAACTCCAGAATATTTAAATTTTATATTAAGAACTTTAATATATACACATTGGAGAAATACCTGAAGAACATTAATATATGTGCATAGGAGAGAGACCCTTGGGATTCACATTCCAAGGTCTCTTCATTTTTTTTATTTTGTATTTACATATTTACACCATATTTTCCCAATCCCGAAGGATAAAGTGTCAACAATATATTAAGAACTAAAATCAAAACATATGAACACATCATAGTATAAATTCAACCCCTAATCTGTGTGCACATTTTTTCAATGAAAACCATGACCCAAGGTAAAAAGGTGATGTGTCATCTTATTCTTGTATGTGGGAAGGGTGTTATAATGATATGTGTTATGTCATATGATATATGTCCAACAAATATATGAAATCAAAAGGATTCATATAGTATGAGTAAGTTATAAAACCATATATGCCTAGCATAAATAAAATAAGGCATTTTGGTTAAACATCAAAAAGTCAAATGAAGAATCACCTTTCTTAGAAAGAGATGTTCAGGACCATGAAATATTTAGGGGAGTAGGAAAAGATAAGAAATAAGCCATTTATTCCCCAACTGGAGAGTGATTACTGTTTATTGTATTACAAAATGTTTCTTTTTGTGTTTGTAAATTGAGGTACATGAAAATTGTTTTTAATATGTATGCACACGATGGTCTTGAATCTAGTAAGTTCGTGAATCCATAAGATTGTAAGGTCATTGACATCATCATAATTATTGTCATCATCTTCATTATCATCAACAACACTACCATCATTGTTATCATTATTGTCATCATTAGCATTATCATCATAATCACCATTCATGTCATTGTCGTCATCATGATTATCAACATTGTCTTTAATTATTCATAATTATCAACGTCGTAAGAAATATCATCAACCCAAAAAATGTGATGAGCATTAGAAAAGGGTCATTTAGGACACATATGATATATGCATGAGAAATAACAAATCTATTTTTGAAATATTATGATCATCATCATCATTATCATTTTCATCATCCCCATCATCATCATTGATTTAATTTATATCATCATTGTTGTCACAGTCGTCATGGACATCATTATCATCAACATCGTCATCATTCATGCCATTATTATTGTTGATGATGACCTATACTAAAATGATAATAATGATGATAAGGTGATGATGACATGGATGATGATGCCAAAGATAATGATTATGATTATGACAATGGAAACATCTAAAATTGGGAATATTTTCTAAGATTAGTAGCTCATCATCATCATAATCATTGTTTTCATCATCATCATCACCATTGTCATTGTTATTACAACCACCATCTTATTTATCATCATTGTAATTATCATCATAATCACCATTCATTTCATCATCATCATCTTCATTATCATTGTCATAATGATTATTGGCATTGTCTTCAGTTGTTCATAATTTTCAATATCCTAAGAAATAACATCAATGCAAAAAAATTGATGACTGTTGGAAAATGGATTCAAAAGAAGACGCAAAAATGGGTGTAGCAATGGATGTAAAATTGGTTGCAAAAGTGGATTCAATAGAAGTAGATGCAAAGCGAGATGCAAAACCTGACATAAAATTGGATGCAAAACAAGATGCAAAACCTGGCATAAAAGTGGATGCAAAAAAAGATGCAATAGTCAATACAAACTTGGACACAAAATATAATGCAAACATAGATGAAAAAATGGAAGAAAACATGGGTGAAATAGTAGGTGCAACACTTGCTGCAATTTGTGGTGAAACAAAAATTGATGCAACAAATGCAAAAAAGGACACAAAATTGGATGCAAAAAGGAGGCATATTTGGATGCAAAATAAGATGCAAGAAAGGATATAAACATGAATGCAAACATGGGTGCAACAATGGACACAAAATTATATGCAAAAGTGGATGCAATAGAAGTAGGTGCAATAGTAGATGTGCAAAAGTAGATGTAAAATCAGACGCAAAACTTGATGCAAAAATTGATGTAAAAGTGGATGAGGGATGCAAAAACATACACAATATTCAATGCAAACTTGGACACAAAATAGGTTGAAAATGTGGATGTAAAAGTAGAACCAAATTTGGGTGCAACAGTAGGTGAAAAACATGGCACAAATTGTGGCACAACAAAATTGGATGCAAAAGTAGATGAAATAGTAGACAAAAAAAAGGATGCAAACTTGGATGAAAAACAAGATGCAAAAAATGAAGCAAAGGTGGACACAAACATGGGTTCAAATGTGAACACAAAATTGGATGCAAACATGGATGCAACAAAAATAGATGCAAAAGTAGATACAAAACAAGACACAAAAATTGATGCATAAACCTGACACAAAAGTGGATGCAAATAAAGATGTAATATTTGATGCAAATTTGGATGCAACAGAGGATGGAAATGTGGATGAAAAAGTGAAAGAATGAATGGTGTTGACAATGTTGGACCCCCCAACATGTCAAGGGGATCTCCCCAGTAAGAATTCCTAATTAGACCTCAAATCGCTTGGTGTAGGAGTCCCAACAATGGGTCGTAAAGCAATGCCTTGACCACGATGTCGCATAGAGGAAAGTAAGATAACTCTGTTGGTAGCAAGGGTGTGACCACTACAGTGAGTCAAGGAAGGTGCATGAGAGGTTCTAACACAAGTGGGTTGGGATGAGTGCACCCCTTGGAAACCTATATCAGTACTCAGCTGAGAAGGGAGCACACGAGCGAAGATGCATCACAAGCTAGAAAGAAAATCAGTCAACAATCCAAAGTAATGGTTAAACCAACAACACATCTACAACAAGATTCATGTAATTTCATACGAAGCAGTTCATACAAAAATACGTAAGTTAAAAAACATACATCACTAAAGCAATCGGAAAAGTCCAACTATAATAACAACATATGCATGAAGATGAGTTGGCTCTTATTATATAAACAAGTGTAAGTTCAACCATACAATACATCCATGTAAATCTACTAGCCCCAAAAGTGGAACGTCACATCCACATCCGCCTTCTCCTACGAAGAGATGAACTAGCTCAATGCAATGGAGAAGCCAAGGCACGTTACAATATTTTCCAAGCACTTTCCAAGATAATCTTATCAGAAGCTTGGCTGACCAAAAGCCCATACAATGAGTTATGAAGGACTATTTATAACAAAGGTTGGAGTGGCCCTTGACATTCCCCTTTGTTACTATTCAACTACCCTCATGACTCTTCACCTACTCTATGACTATTACATCCACTATTGACACTTGACTTACACTTGACATGACTCAACATTATAGTGCACATGTACCCAAGTGAGCACAATGGCTTGAGCAAGCCAAACTAGACATCACTCTGACTTAGACAACTATAGAATTCCAATTGCTCGACATCCTCATGCTAATCAACAGTAACATATTGATGCCAAGCTCTGTAGTATCTGATAGTGTCTGGGTGTTCCACGGAGACATCTATCTGAAACTTGACCTTCACTTCCATAACATCTAGGTACACTTCTCGGGCTCCTCTATCTAACTCGTCTGAAAGCATGCACATCATTGTCTTCAAAGTGGTTGGACTAGCAACATACTTGTGCATGATGTCTGCATTGATAGGCAAGTCTAGGCTAGTGGTCATGCGCATCAACTCGTCGAAGTATGAGTCAAGCTCTTTTCGGACCTGCTTCTTTGTCTTCACCTGGGTGAGAGTCCCGATTGATGGGGTCACATTTGTGCATACTACAACATCCAAACTCTTAAATACTCATGCATGGGAAGCTTGAATGCTAGTGATGAGTTGTGGGAACTCATCATAGTTCCATATCTGACTTTGGATATGTGCCTTTAGCTCAACTGTATTGACCCTCATCATCTAAGGCAAGTGAAGTGGGTATCCCTTGTACTTCATTGTCCATGTCTTCATGTCATCAACAACAACATGCACGTTCATTAAGATACATGTGCTTCTAGCGCATCGCTACTGCCATCCATTGAGATGGACGACTGCCTTGTGCACGATACCAAATTTGGAGTAAAATTCTCACATAATTGTGTCAAGAGACAACACTCATCTAATATTTCCTTCTTTAGTTCAACTTGGGCAGACATTGTCACCAATCTCCTCGTTGGTTGGCCGTTCATAGTTCCTTTACCATTTGCTCATTCTCAGCTATTAGGAAGTGAACACTTGAGCTAGTGGCTTCACCATACACTCTAGTTGCATCGGCCAAGGAAGTTGGATGCTTGTGCACATCAGTCATGATCACTTGTTCTTCAACTTGCGCACGAAATGTTTGATCCTCCGGAGTTGACAATCTGCGAGACTACACAACTTTATGTTGGGATTCATCAAATGAGATGTTGTACATCTCTTATTCCAACTGATCACCAAGGATCTTAGTGCCTCCTTGGTCGTCCAAGACTTTCTCATCATCTTGATGCATTGAAGCAGGTGAGTCAACCTCTTTGTGGTAAGGCATGAGTTCGGTGTCCTGTTCCAACTCCTGCTGCTCCATGTCTGCATCCAACTATTGAAGTGCTTGTTCTATCTCATGAGAAAAGTTTTTCCCCTGCAACGGTTCACCCTGCTCACCAGATGCCAGCTATTCAAATGAATCAACTACTTGTATAGGCGCTGCTTTGTTTGTATGCACATGATGTGTCCCCTGCTATATCTACTACTGCTGTGCTTCCCTCTCTTGTTTTCACATGTCTTGTTCCTTTCAGAGTTGCTCTCTCAGCTCATGCAACTCCTTCTCTACTTCTTCCATTCTCTTCTTATCATTCTGCCTTCGCTTGATTCGCTTGTCGCCCTTCTGCCCCTTTACCTCTATAGACGTAGCTTCTTTCTCTACAACTAGATCTGCTGGAAACTTGTAGCTTTGCTCCTCCTCCATGTGATCGAAAATCTTCCTCTTCCCTTTGTCGCACACTGGTATGCTTGGCTTTGCTGCCACTACTACTACTATTGCTATTGCTGGTGCTCTCTGTGATGTTGCTTCACGTTGCTTTGCTAACCACTCCACAACAAATCCAATTGGTTCATTGGGTCTAAAGAAACTGTAGCAATATCTCCATGGGTCCTCCTTGGCCCTATGAAACATCCCATAGATCTAGTTGAATTGAACCCTAGTGCAATGATCCTTCAAAATGCAATGAGGGTCATACAGATTGTAGCTTCAGAGGTCGAATGGGTACTTCTCCATGAAGTTTCTGTGGACTAAGAACAATACATTTCCCCAAAATATCAACTATTTTAATTATATGGTTTTCATTAAAAAGGAATTTAAGGTTTATTTATTTTAGAAAGGAATTCTTGCTGTCATTTGGAGTAATACTAATATTTATCGCAGTTTTTACTCATATAGTTTTCTTGTATGAAGTTTATTTAAAATGTTATTTTGACTTATTCATTTTACTAAACATTTTTTTTTTACTCTGGTTAAAGAAATGTTTATAATTTTATAAGAATTTTTCTTTAAGAGTTTGGTTAGTGCGGTAATTCTTTCCGCTTTCCATATATATATATATATATAGATATAGATATATATATATATGTATATATGTATATATGTATATATATATATGTATATACATACATACATACATACATACATACATACATATATATATATATATATATATATTTTAAATTGCTTTATATTAAACTGTGTATACGCCATTTCTCGTAGCATGAAATGTGAAGAACTGTGTATATTTTTGTTTATGCAATTTATAATGGATAATGTCTAGTGATCCATATAATTTTAATTAATTAGAGAATAGCCACAACATCTTTAATTAAATAAAATTATATATTATGATTGGTTAGATCACATAAATATTATTTAGACATTAAATTGTAATTAATTAGACTAAATATAATAAATTTTATCCCACAGGAATTTTTATTATATTTATGTAATTAATTAGGATAAAATTTCATAACCTACCCACAAGAGTTATGAATTAATAAGTTTTATCATAAAGTTCAGAATTAACCGAATCCGCAATGGAAGAGTGGGCCAAGTTGCCCTCTTCTTCCACTGCAGTCTAGCTATCAATCCTACCGAGATGTGATAGGAAACTTCTTGCATGACAAGTACATACAAGGCGAAATTTGGCAGAACATGCAGAGGCTTCTTCACATTGAACATTTGGATGAATGTGTCAAATAGTGAGGCATACCAATCTGCAATACCTATCAATGCCTCCATTGCTTCCTTTGACATGCAGGGTGGACCTTGTTTTAATATAACCTTGTACAAAGGGACAAAAAAATGATCGGGAAGTCGTGTGATTACTCCTTTGAAGCTGCATTCGAACAACAACTTGAAATATGTGTTTACAGTAGTCTCCGCCAGTGACCATGCCCACTCCAAGCCCAAGAACTTGTGTCAGGCACAGGCTACATCTAGGATGTAGATAGACATGTAAATCTCTGCATGCATACCTCTGGGTGACTATCGAGCATTCATGACTTTCTCCTTCAACTGATGAACCCATATGTTGGACTAGTTACATGGTTTGCCTTCTCTAGCCACTTGGTCCAGTGCAACCACCCAACTCTGTGGGAAGGTTTTCGTGCTTTCTTGGCCATAAAGTTGACAAGAAAATATGATCAAGTATTGGTACGCCTTCCTCAGTATATTTTCTTTTAGACCTAGTTGGGTGTCATCCTGAAACGAACTATCTCCTTTACCCAATCCTTCAGAATGTCTCTGGAATTAGCACTGATGTTGGGTAAGCTAAATGGATTCTCCATGAAAATCATAGGCTTTGACATCTAATACATCTCATCATGATCATGTCCCTAGAAGGTCGCAAGGTTCATCCCACTGACACTACTCAAGGTCATCGTCTCAGGATTAGTGTGAGAAATGATTAAGTGTATTATGTCCGCACATGGGAACATGGGATATCTACATGCAATTCGATACATGATGGACTTGTGAATGTTCACGTACACCTGACGGTCTTCAAGGTGTTCCACGAAAGTGCCTGCAAATGTTTCATTGACTTCTTGCCACTTCAATTTGATTTCCTTGTCCAGATACAATTTTGTATCTTCATAGATCAGTAGACTAGAGGACATTTGCTTAGTTGCTGCTCCAACTATATTTCCATCAGTGTCCTAAGATCTTGTTCTTTTAGAAGACATTGAGACATATGAACACCTAAAACATCTGTAGACAAGAAGCATGCATGGCAAGAAATTTGCCAGCAAAAACAAAGAAAATTCTTGGAATGACACGGCACATACCTGGGAAACTGATGAGCAAGATTGTGCAATTTCTTCTGGGAGGTTAGGTAACTGGCTACCTGAACTACACAAAAGCCAGTCTAGGTTATCTGGTAGGCAGGACTAGATTCTGGATCTGTGCAATGCGCAATCCATACTGACTTTTGTCTATTGGGATTGTGCAATGCATAATTCCAGTTGAGCAGGACTACAGGCCCAGGGATTGATTTGCGCAATTTCCTAGGCCAGTAGTCACTGTCCTCCAAAAATGTGCAAAATAGTCCTGGAGGCTAGTGTTGGGAAAAAATGCATATTTCTGGTGAGGAAGGTAGAGCCTTCCTTCCCCAGTTTGTGCAATTCAATTTTAGTGAGGCCAAGGTTGGCCCAACTTGTCGACGGGCAACTGAAAGTAAGTAAAACAGTGAATGCATGGTGACACTAAGCGATAGCAGAAGTGGTTGATAGTGCATGGAAAACATGAATGAAATATTTAGCAAACAGATGAACATGCATGTTGGTGAGGTGATTCACTAGTTCTGTGAACGTCCGTGCAAAATTGTTTCATGCATGCGACAACAGAGAGATAGAAACGAAAATTGAAACAAAGCTAGGACAAGCTATTATACATGTAAACGACAACAAACGTTTGAAGAAATAAAGCAAACAACAATCACACAATCGAATACACAACAAGCGACAAAAATGTTGAAAAAGAGAAGTTGAGGCCACTTACCCATGAATAGTTGAGCCAGATGTGTCAAAGAGTCCTTGATGTACTGTAGGATGTTAGAGCTCTAAGATCGATGTGAAAGAATAAGCTCTGATGCATCGAATAAATAATTTTTGGTTCATGACGTGCATGCCACAAATATAGGAAAATGTGACACTTGGAGGGAAGTTTCTAAAACATCTTTTCATGTAACCCTTGACTGCTAAAAATAGCTCCTTGAATATTGGGATGCCTTTTGCATGTTTCCTTTTGCTATTCCGAGAAAAAGAAAGTTATGCATACATGCAATTCAAGTTTCCTTGGTCCCGGGTGGGACTGGTTAACCGGACTGGTCATGCATCCAGATGCTCAACTGCTTGGAAAAAATGTGCATTTCTTGTTGGGAGCTGGGCTGGCCACCCAAAAGGTTTGCTTAATTTCTAGGTAGAGGAGCTGACTTCTACCTAGATTTGTGGAAATTTTGGGCTGAGCAACCCTGCTAGTGAAATTTGTGCAATTTATGCTCGGAGTGTTGGCTAGTAGAATTGCAAAATTCTGGAGCCCAGCAGATTGCCAGATAGAATTGCGCAATTTTTAGAGGGAAGGATGGTTGCCCTCCAAAAATGCACAATTTTCTTGGGGAAGCTTCTCAGCCTACAGTTGGACCAAGTCCGGGTGAACAACCTGTGAGGGAAATGGATCAAGTTGTGATCGACAGGCTTCCTTTGTGCATGAAAAACATTGAATCTTGTGTACTTGATGAAGTAAGACGAATTGTTGTGAAAGGTTGGTAGAGAGGCTCCAAAATGGGCTAAGGCAAAATTTTGGAGGGTATTTGTAGCCGCTACAACAATTGGCGACACAATGGTAGAACTCCAGCTCTCTAAATGGACCTTGTTTGTGCAAAGCAAGTCTAACACCTCCAGAAGTATTGTTCAGTTCTTAGCTCATCTTGGTTTCACACTAGCTTGATTGTAAGATGTAGCATCTGCCAAGCTTTTGGTTGATTGACACACATTCCAAGCTAAGGTAACACAATTGTTTCGATTGGGGTTGAGGGGTATATAGGTGCACAATTAGTATAGTCATTAGAGTCTTAGTTTCATCTCTCGTGTTGCTCCACTACCAGCTGGCCTGGACTGTACCCCGTTGGAGTCACATAGGAACACAAGCATGGCTCCGCTACCAACGAGCCTGGTCAGTACCCCAGAGGAGTTACTTGCATCACCCCCTATGCAGGAAGCCTTTCTCTTCTTTTGCCTTATTCATTTTTCATTTTGAATTTTTTGACTTTTCATTTTTTCAACTATGCATAGCACTTATTCATTTTAGAGGTGGAAGAGGGATCCCGACTTATTGAGAACAGAAGAGGTTGTTCCAACAGAGAAGTAGTTTATTGTATCTCTGACATGCCTGTTAAGGTTTTTCCCCCTCACCTTACTCTACTTGACTGAGCTAACAAGGGTTAACCCAAAAACAACTCACTAGAGAAGGTGACACTAGTTAGCACGTAAGCATTGTGTTTTCACCAAGGTTCACTTCGAACAATACGTATTTTCCTTCGATGTATCATTGACTGAAAGTGACAAGTTCTTCATACAAAGGCAAGATGACAAATAACCAAGTAGTGATAGTTGTATAAGCCCTCTTATACTTCACCCAGCTTGTTTCAAGAGTCATACATGGTTACATGCAAAGCTAACCTATGAACGAAACAAGAAAACTATACAAAATGAATAAACAACAAAGCAAAGCAAGAGCAGGGACAAAAGTGAAAGTAAAGTGAGTAAGCAAACAAGCAAGCAAACAAATCGAATAATCAAACAAGCATGCAAGCAAACTGACTGAAAGAAAACACTACTCCTACTCCTACACTAATGGCGCATGGGCCTGATCACGTGAAGTGATATTTCCAATGCAGCCACCAGTGCATTGGTAGACCCATGTTGGTGACGACTTGGTCTGCGAGCAACCCAGTTGTGCGAACCAACAAGCAAGGAAGATATAACAATGAAGACAACCACACTTCATGTTTCAAAGTTCCCATAGGACATAAGTGAGTGCAAGTACATGACGAGTAGTCCATGGACTTATCATGGTTTTGTGTGACACTGTGTGAAACTTTGAAGCATAAGCACACTCTTGACTGAGACATGCAAGAAAATGAAAGAAACAAAGATAACTTGTGTCACGCATGAGTGATTGCAATGTATGATTCCTCCAATACATGAGTGACGGGATCATGTAGTTCGAGTGGAGGAGATGTGATCTATGTGTGAGATGGAACTTCACTACATACAAATGAGTGATGAGGAGCCTTGGGTGATTGAACAATTTCCTAATCAGAAGTGGGACTATCCCCAAGAGAGCAAGGACTTGACATAACCATCATCTCGGGCTAAAGTGCCTTGATAGTCTTGGGTGTTTCAACTTCATCACTAGGTAGATCATAATAAAATGGTGGCTTCAAAAGTTCAACTATGATAGAGTCATGATCGTGATCAAATAAGGAAACAAATGGATCATGACCACCATGATCAGAAAAATCAATGATTTCATTGACATCCTCATGATCAGATGAATCAAACAGAGGGGTAGATGAAAAGAGAACAAAATCATCCTCTATGTTTCCAGAAAAGGTAGATGAAAGATCAAGTGGATTTTCAATGAATAGCTTATCCTCTCCGTTGTCAAATGATGGACCAACATCCGATGAGTCCTACGAGCGATCAACAATGGGTGCATCTGTGGATGAAGACACACATGGAAAATCATGGATGGTAGGTTCACCAAAGAGGTCACAAAAGAACAAAGGGGGCTCGAACAGAAGGGAGTCATCCTTTGTCGAGTGTTGATGTTCAAGCTCCCACTCATACTCTTCATGAATGACATCGCATGTTGGTTGTGCAACACCAACTCTGTCAATGGGTTTCTCCTCGTTCAAAAAAAGTGAAGAGTTCGGAAAGGATGAACACAAGATAACATCATCCAGAGGAACACCAGAGTGCGAAGACAGAGGTCGTAGAACAGAATTCATATGAGAACTTGAAGAACTCACAACAAAATCTGCGCAAAAATTGAGTGAAGTGATGTTGGGAGAATGTGAAAGATGAAGAGGTGTGTGAGCATGATCTTCAACATCACTTGGTAGTGGCAGAGTTGTTGAATGAGAGGACAACGGACAGTCAGTCAAGACAGTGCTTGCATCCACATGAGATTGCGCAACTCCATTAGTGAAGAATGTTCAGTGAGGCTTGATTTCAAAATTTCTCTTGCGATGGGTAGATTTCATAAGGCAATAGTCAAACAACTCCCAAAGATAAGAAAATTTCATCTAGCTCCTTAGATCTTGAAACTATAAGTCACAGAAGCGTTGCCAAAAATCAATAACTGATTCATGCGGAGCCCTCCGTTGCTGTAATAGTTTTCGGTCAAGATGGTCTGGATCAAAATGATGGAACATGTCTTCAATAAGATCACAGAAGTGCTCAAGTGAGTGCACGGTGTCAGCCGATAGGCTGAGCAACCAACGACGTGGAGATTCATGAAGTGTTTGTGCAAGCATCAAACTGGCATGTTCATAAAAACACCCCTCTTCCTCATGAAGCATGGAAATAAATTCATGTAAGAACTCAGGCCAGGCCACTTCTCCTTCACCATCATACATGAAAGTGGACAAGAGATCGAAAAACTCCCCCGTGATGGAGACATCTTCACGATTCGAAAAACATCACAGAGGGAGAAGAGTGCAAGACTCCATGAAAGATATGCAAAGGTTCAAAACTGGATGAGAGGACATAGCTTCTTATCAGACCCTCCTTCTAGCGCCAGAAATGTTGATGGTGTTAGACCTGACAACATGTCAAGGGGATCTCCCCAGTAAGAAGTCCCAAATAGACCTCAGACTGTTTGGTGTAGGAGTCCCAACAGTGGGTCGTAAAGCAATTCCTTGACCGCGATGTCGCACAAAGGAAAGTAAGATAACTCTGTTGGTAGTAAGGGTGTGACTGTTGCAGTGAATCAAGGAAGGTGCATGAGAGGTTCTAACACAGGTGGGTTGGGATGAATGCACCCGTTGGAAACCTATATCAGTACTCAGCTGAGAAGGGAACACATGAGCAAAGATGCATCACAAGCTGGAAAGCAAATCAGTCGACCATCCAAAGTGATGGTTAAACCAACAGCACATCTGCAACAAGATTAATATAATTCCATATGAAGCAGTTCATACACAAATACATAAGTTAAACAACATACATCATTAAAGCAATTGGAACAATCCAAGTACAATAACAACATATGCATGAAGATGTGTTGCCTCTTATTATATAAAAAAGTGTAAGTTCCAATCATACAATACATCCATGTAAACCTGCTAGCCCCAACAGTGGAATGTTATAGCCACATACGCTTGCTCCTCCAAAGAGATGAACTAGCTTCATGCAGTGGAGAAGCCAAGGCACATTACAATACTGTCCAAGGTCTTTCCAAGATAGTCTTATCAGAAACTTGGATGACCAAAATCCCATACAATGAGTTATGAGGGACTATTTATAGCAAAGGGTGGGGTGGCCCTTGACATTCCCCTTTGTGACTGTTCAACTACCCTCATGACTCATCACCTACTCTATGACTATTACATCCACTATTGACACTCGACTTACACTTGAAATGACTCAATATTACAATGCACATGTACCCATGTGAACACAATGGATTGAGCAAGCCAAACTAGACATCACTCTGACTTAGACAACTATAGAAGTCCAACTACTCAACATCCTCATGCTGATCAATAGTAACATATTGATGCCAAGCTTTGTAGTCTTTGATAGTGTATGTGTGTTCCGTGGTGACATCTGTCGGAAACCCGACCTTCGCCTCCATAGAATCCGGGTACACTGCTCGGGCTCCTCTGTCCAACTTGTCTGAAAGAATGCGCATCATTGTCTTCAAAGTGGTCGGACCAAAAACATACTTGTGCATGATTTCTCCACTGATAGGCAAGTCAGGGCTAGTGGTGATGCACATCAACTCGTCAAAGTATGATTCAAGCTCTTTTTGGAACTCCTTCTTTGTCTTCGTTTAGGTGAGAGTTATAATTGATGGGATCACATGTGTGCACACTACAACATCCAAACTATTAAATACTCGTGCATCAGAATCCTAAATGCTAGTGATGAGTTGCGAGAGATCATCATAGTTCTAGATCTGACTCTAGACACGTGCATTAAGCTCAACCGCATTGACCCTCATCATCTTAGGCCAGTGAAGTGGGGCTCCCTTGTAATTCATCGTCATGTTTTCATGTCATCAACAATAGCATGCACGTTCATTAAGATATGTGCCCTTATAGCACATCGTTATTGCCATCTGTTTAGATGGATGTCTGCCTTGTGCACGATACCAAACTTGGAGTACAATGCTTGCTTACCTGTGTTAAGAGACAACACTTCATCTAGTATTTCCTTCTTCAGTTTGGCTCGAGCGGACATTTTCACCAAGTCTCCTCCTTGCTTGGTCATTTGTAATTCCTTTACCATTTGCTCATTCTCAGCTATTAGGAAGTGAACACTTGAGCTAGTGGTTTCGACATATACTCTTGTTACATTTGCCAAGGTAGCTGGATGCTTACGTACATTAGTCACAATCACTCTTTCTTCAACTTGCGCAGGAGATGTTTGATCCTCCGAAGTTGACACTCTGTGAAACTGCACAACTCTATGCTGGGATTCATCAAACTTGATGTTGTGCATCTCTTCTTCTGGTTTATCACCAAGGATCTCAATGCCTCTTGGTTGTTTGATACTTGCTCATCATCTGGATGCATTGAAGTAGGCGAGTCGACCTCTTTGTGGTGAGGCATGAGGTCGGTGTCTTGTTCCAACTCCTACTACTCCATGTCTGCATCCAACTATTGAAGTGCATGTTCTATCTCATGAGCAAACTCTTTCCCCTACGATGATTCACCTTGTTCGCCTGATGCCATTTGTTCAGATGAACCATCTACTTGTACGGGCACTACTTTGTCTATTTGCACATGATGTGCCCCCTGCTCTATATGTTGCTACTGCACTTCCCTCTCCTATTTTCAAAGATCTTGTTCCTTTCAAATTTTCTCTCTCAGCTCATACAACTCCTTCTCTACTTCTTCCATTCTCTTCTTATCCTTCTTCCTTCATGTGATTCACTTGTTGCGCTGCTGCCTCTTTGCCTCTATAGCAATAGCTACTTTCTATATAGGTGGATTTGCTTGAAACTTGCAGCTTTGTTCCTCTTCCATGTGATCGACAATATTTCTCTTCCCTTTGTCACGCACTAGTATGCTTGGCTCTGCTGCCACTGCTGCTACTACTGCTACTGCTAGTGCTCTTCGTGATGCTGCTTCGCTAACCACTCCACAATGAATCCGACTAGTTCATTGGGTCTAGAGAAACTGTAGCAATATCTCCATGGGTCCTCATTGGCCCAATGAAACGCCCCATAGACCCAGTTGAACTAAACTCTCGTGTAGTAGTCCTTCACAATGCAATGCGGGTCATACAGATTATAGCTTTGGAGGTCGAATGGGTACTTCTTCATTAGTTCTACTTCAACATCTGCTTGCTTGATACTTTGGATCTCATATAACCCAATCTGCAACAGAAGAGTGGGCCAAGGTGCCCTCTTCTTTCGTTGTTGTTCAGCTGCCAATCCTGCTGAGATGTGATAGGCTACTTCCTGCATGACAAGTACTTCCAAGGAAAACTTTGGCAGAACATGTGGAGGCTTCTCCGAAGTGAACATTCAGATGCAAGTGCCAGACGGTGAGGCATACCAATCTGCAATACCTATCAATATCTCCATTACTTCCTTTGAAATGTAGGGTGGATCTTGTTCAAATATCATCTTTTATAAAGGGATGAAAAAATGATCAGATAGCTGTGTGATTAATCCTTTGAATCAACATTCATAAAACAAACTAAATATGTGTTTATAGCAGTCTCCACCAGTAACCATTCCCACTCCAAGCTCGAGAACTCGTGTCAGGCACAGACTGCATCTAGGATGTAGGCTGACATGTAAATCTCTGCATGCATACCTCCGGGTGACTGTCGAGCCTTCATGACTTGTTCCTTCAGCTGATGAGCCAGTATGCCAGACCCATTACATGGTTTTCCTTCTCTAGCCACTTGGTCCAGTGCAACAACCCAACCATGTGGTAAGGTTTCCATGTTTGCTTGGTCATAAAATTGACAAGAAAATATGATCAAGTATTGGTACGCCTTCCTTAGTATCATTGTCTTATAGACTTGGTTGGCTGTCATCCTGAAACGAGTTGGCTCCTTTACCCAATCCTTCAGAATGTATTTGGAGTTAGCACTGTTGTTGGGTAATATGAATGGAGTCTCCATGACAGTCACGAGCTTTGACATCTGATACATCTCATCATAATCCTGTTCCCAAAAAGTCGCAAGGTTCATCCAACTGGCGCTGCTGAAGGTCATCGTCTCAGAATCAGTGTGAGAGATGATCAAGTGTATCATGTCCGCACATGGGAGCACGTGATATCTGCATGCAACCGGTACAAGATGGACTTGTGAATGTTCATGTATAAGACGATCTTCAAGATGTTCCCCAAAAGTGCCTGCAAATGTTTCATTGACTTCTTTCTACTTCAGTTTGATTTCCTTGTCTACATACATCTTTGTATCTTCATAGATCGGCTGACTAGAGGAAATTTGCTCAGCTGCTCCTCCAGCTGTATTTCTATCAGTTTCCCTGTTCTCTTGGAAGCCATTGAGACAAATGAATACCTGAAATATCTAGAGACAAACAACATCCATGGGAAGAAATCTGTCAATGAAAATAAAGAAAATTTCAGGAATGACACAGCACATACCTGGGTAACTAGTGGGCAAGATTGCACAATTTCTTCTGGGAGGCTGGGTGACTAGCTACCAGAACTACCCAAAAGGTATTCTAGGCTATTTGGGAGGAAGGACTGGCTGTTGGATCTACGCAATGCGCAATCTAGAGTGGTTGTTGGCTATTGGGATTGCGTAATGTGCAATTCCAGCTGGGAAGGACTACAGGCCCAAGGACTAATTTGTGCAATTTCCTGGGCCAACAGTCACTGTCCTCCAGAAATGTGCAAAACAGTCTTGGAGGCCAGTGCTGGGAAAAAATGTGCATTTCTGGAGAGGAAGGCAGAGCCTTCCTTCCCCAGATTACGCAATGCAGTCTCAATGATGCCAAGTACGGGACAAGGTTGGCCCGACTTGCCGACAGGCAACTAAAAGTAAGATAGTGAATGCATGGAGACATTAAGTTATACCATAAGTGATTGATAGTGCATGCAAAACATGAATGAAAGATTCAACACACAGATCAACATGCATGTTGGCGTGGCGATTTGTTAGTTTGTCGAACATCTGTGCAAAATAGTTTCATGCACACGACAGTAGTGAGATAGCAACGAAAACTGAAGTAGAGCTAGGACAAGCTAGTATACATGTAAAAGACAGCAATCGTTTGAAGAAATCAAGCAAACAACACTCACACAAGAGAATACACAAAATGTGACAGAAATGCTGAAAAAGACAAGTTGAGGCCACTTACCCATGAATAGCTGAGCCAGATGTGTCGAAGAGTCCTTGATGTACTATGGGATGTCAAAGCCCCAAGATTGATGTGAAAGAATGAGCTTTGATGCATCGAATAAATAAGTTGGGGTTCATGACGTGCATGCCACAAATCTAAGAAAAAGTGACACTTGGAGGGAAGTTTCTAAAACAACTTTGCATGTAATCTTCAGCTACTAAAAATAACTCCCTGAATCATGGGATGCCTTTTGCATGTTGTCTTTTGCTACTCCATGAAAAAGCAAGTTATGCATGCATGCAAGTCAAGTTTCCTTAGTCCCAGGTGGGACATTTCAACTAGACTTCTCATGCATGCAGCTGCTCAACTATTTGGGAAAAATGTGCATTTCCTGTTGGGAGTTGGGCTAGCTTCTTAGGAGTTTTGTGCAATTCCTGGGTAGATTAGCTAACTGCTACCCAGATTTTCTCAAATTCTGGGCTAAGCAGCCCTCCTGGAGAAATTTGTGCAATTTCTGTTGGGAGTGTTGGCTGGAAGAATTGCGCAATTCTGAAGCCCAGCAGGCCGCGAGACAAAATTGTGCAATTTTTGTAGGGAAGGTTGGTTTCCCTCCAGAAATGCATAATTTTCTTGGGGAAGTTGCTCAGCCTGCAGCTAGACTAAGTCTGGGTGAGCAACATGTGAGGGAAATGGATCAAGCTATGATCAACGAGCTTCCTTTGTGCATGAGAAACACTGAATCTTGTGTACTTGACGAAGCAAGACAAAGTTTTGTGAAAGGTTAGTAGGGAGGCTCCAAAACGGGTTAAGGAAAAACTTTAGAGGGTGGTTGTAGCCACCACAACACGTGGGTACAATAGTAGATGCAAAACATGGCACAAATTGTGGCACAAAAAAAGTGGATGAGATGATAGATGCGAAAAAGGAAGAAAAAAATGATGCAAAAGAAGATGAAAAAAGGGAGGCAAAAGTGGATTCAAACATGGGTGCAAGAGTGGACACAAAATTGGATACAAAAGCACATCCAAAAGTAGATGCAAAATAAGATGAAAAACATGATGCAAAACCTGACACAAAATTGGATACAAAAAAGATGCAAAAATAGATGCAAAAGTAAATGAAAACTTAGATGCAAATGGGGATGTGAACGTGGATGAAAAATTAGAAGCAAAAGTGGATGCAAAGTTAGGCGCAAATTGTCGCACAAAAAAACTGGATGCAATAGTGGATAAAATAATGAATGCAATAAAAGATGCAAATTTGGATGGAAAACAAAATGCAAAAGTGGGTGCAACAAAAGTAAATGCAAAACTAGGCACAAATTCCAACACAAAACTTGGTGAAAAGGGGGATGCAAAATTGCATGCAAAAAATAAAGAAAAAGAGGATGCAAAAATGCATGCAAAAAACAAAGAAAAATGGGATGCAAAAAATGATGCAAAAGTTGATGCAAGTGTAGGCGCAGAAAAATGGATGCAATAGAGGATGCAAAAGTGGGTGAAACAAAATTAGGTGTCAAACTTGACGCAAAATGTGGGACAAAACTTAGTGCAATGGATAGCACAAAACCTGGTGCAAAACCTCATGCAAAAACTAGTGTAACACTTTGTGCAGAAGCGCGATGCAATTTTTGCATCAAGTTTCGCACCATATCTAATAAATGGACGTAAATAGCACCAAAAATGGGCTTTATACACAAAAAAGGGAAGAAAAACGATGCTAATCACAAATTTTTCGTTTTAGTGTATGTGAATGAATTTTGGTTTGTTTATGAATGCATTTTAAGTTCCATTTAATTGGTTATTGATTGCATTGTTAAAGGAAAATTGAAGTGGGAAATAGAGGAGCACGAGGTTTCTAAAGAGGAATGGTCAAGTTTTGGAATTCAAATAAGCATGGAAAATGGAAAAGATCTAGTCTTATTGAAATGAAATAATATCGTCAAAGGTTGCACAAATAATCTCCCTCAAAGGTTGCACTCAATTCAGTGGTTATGCAGACAAATTTGTAGGTTAGTTGGAGACGTAACTATCCTTTTTTATTCTTTGTTGAAATGGCATGTTCGATATTTAAGAGCTTTCTCCTTTTGAATTTTGTCATGAAATTAAATCCTTCGAGGCTTCAACACTAAATCCATGAGAACATGGATTCCATTAAGGAAATAAGCTACTCACCGTATGAATCATATGAATGTAAATGCATATTATGAGAGACGATTAGCGGGAAGTGAAATAGTAAGTGCTTAGGAGTTATATTATTCATATTTGTATTTGGGTGAGTGCGAGCGATTTTATTCTCCATTTGTGTAAGTCTTAATCATAAATAGGAGTTGGAAAGACAAAAAATGTGGCTAGTAAAGAAAGGAACGATGACTAGTTCAAACATCAGATGTTGTTGGTAGTGGAATTAAATAACACTACTTAAATTGTGAAGAATTAGTATTCAATGAGGGTGTACTTTGTTCAACTTCGGTTGTGAATTAAATAGTGGGTTCTGGAAGGTATGTATTTGTACACCACAAGTCACACAACAATTGTAGAATTCAAACTAAGTGGAACTTTGAAGGAAACAATTGCAGTTTTCCTACATCATAGTGGTATCAGAGTGGGATAATCATCTCAAATTTGTTTACAGATAGTAGCAAGGAAAGAGTTGGTAGCATCAAATGATATGAGAATTGTGGCAAAGTAATTCTAACAACTAGAGTAGCTACAATGGAAAGAAGAAATGTGATTGTAGAAATCTATATGAACAAGGGGTGCTCAAGGGGTTCCATATGAAGGAAATAAGAATGCTAAAAGACCAAGCATAAGTTGGAATCTTGATGAGGTGTGTGTAGCAAGAAAGAGGTTTGTTATTGCAGAGGTGATTTTCAGGTCATAGTGGGTAGTGGAAAGCTCACAGAGGAAGAGGAGAAGATGACTATGGAAAGTCATTTGAAGAATTTAGAGGGAATCCAAAGAGATGCCAAAGAAGTTGGGATAAGGAAAATGAGTGATGAAGAATACGAGAGGAAAATCTTTGAGATAAAAGCATGGTTGGATGTGCTTATAGAGTTGCTACAGCAGAATGAGGACAACCAAAAGTATGGGTGGAACTTAAGGAAAAGGGTTAAATGGCATGTTGAAATATTATGGGCCAAGAAGCAGAGGCAAAAGCTAAGACACAGGTTGAAGGAAGAACTCAAAACTACTGAGTGTGAGGAGGCAGTTCATAGTGGGGAACCTGAGCAAGAAGAAATCTAGTGAGAAGATAGAAATTTTGGTGGAGATATGATGTTAATTGATATATCAAATGAGGTTGAAAAGCCTTATGTTTTTCCTGATGGTTTGTTTATGATTGCAGGTGTTATTAATGATGAACATCCTTTTGAAACTGTCATGAAGAAAGAGCAAGATAGAGGAGAAAAAGTTCAAATTTTTTTCTCAGCAAAGAGTAGCAATACTTTAATGGGATGCTCATAAGGAAGGATGAACTAGGTAGAGACAACTTTTAGTATTCACATTGATTGTGTGCATGCAAGTGTGACAAAAGTTATTATCAATTTTCAAATTGATGCAAGTGGAACAAAAAACTTTAATGGGATGCTCATAAGGAATGATGAGCCAAAGGTAGAGACAACTTTTAGTATTCACATTGATTGTGTGCATACAGGTGTGACAAAAGTTATTATCAATTTTCAAACCGATGCAAGTGGAACAGAAACCGAGGGAGAACAACTTGTAAAATTTCTTGTGAATGAGGATGCAACAAATTCAAAGGAGGAAGAGTTTGCTGACAACATGGAGACAAAGCTTGTTCAGTAGATTGAAGTGAGGAAGAGTGTTTAGAGAGCAACTTTACAAGGGTGAAATGAGGTTGAAAATATGTTTAGATGGTTATATATTTTGTTTGGTCTCTTGGCTAGAAAATTTTCACTTGAAATGGTGAGCAAAAGCATGGTGAAGACAAATGTCTTCCAATTAGAAACGCATGAGTGGAATTATGGAGGAATTCGAGAACCAGGTGAAGTAGTACAACAGCATGAAAAAGTTGGTGATTAGCAGCAAAACAATGTATAAGATCTAGGAGGACATTAGCAACAACAACTCATGGTCAGGAGACCATGAAATTTCCCTACAATGGGAGTGTGATGCAGGGGCATTAGAGCTTCCAAGTCATCAATCTTTTTGGAGATTCAACATGGAAAAGGAATTTGATTTCCTTATTGTAAATAATTTTAATTTCTTTGTTTCTAAAAAATTATGGGTAGAGATAAGACAAAATAGATAATATTTTGGCGCGAGAATATGTATTTTGAGGCATGAGAGACTTAGAGGATAAACTATGGTAGAATTAGGAAAAATTGTGAAATAATTTTAGGATTTTATAAAAAAAAAAGTTTCTTTGCTCCAAAATAAATTTTGGTTTATTTATGAATGCATGTTAAGTTTTAGTTAAATGATTGTCAATTGCATTGCTAAATATAAATTGCATTGGGAAATAGAGCACACGAGTTTGCTATAGAGGCATGGTCAAGTTCGAGAATTCAAATAAATGTGGAAATGGGAAGAGACGTAGTCTTATTGAAATGAAATAATCCCCCTCAAAGGCTACAAAAATAATCTCCCACAATGGTACACTCAATTAAGTGGTTTTGCACACAAATTTTTAGGTTGGTTGGAGAAGTAAGTATCTTTTCTTATTATTTGTTGAAATGGCATGTTTGATATTCAGGAGCTTATTCCTTTTGAAGTATGTCATGAAATTAAATCCTTTGAGGCTTCAACACAAAATACATGAGAAAATGGATTCCATTAAGGAAATAAGGTATGCACCGTATGAAATATTTGAATGTAAATGCATGTTGTGATAGGTGAGTGGGGAGTGATTTTATTCTCCATTTGTGTAAGACTGAATCATAAATAAGTACTCATATTTGTATTTGGGTGAGTGGGGAGTGATTTTATTCTCCATTTGTAAGCCTGAAACATAAATAGGAGTTGGAAAGACAAAGTCCGTGGCTGGTAAAGAAAGGAATGATGACTGGTTCAAACATCAAATGATGCTGGTAGTGGAATTAAATAACACTAATTAAATTGTGAAGAATAAGTATTCAATGAGGATGTGCTTTGTTCAACCTTCGGTTGTGAATTAAATTGTGGTTTCTATAAAGTATGTAGTTGGGCATCACAAGTCACACAACAGTTGGAGAATTCAAACCAAGTAGAACTTTGAAAGAAAAAATTGTAGTTTTCCTACGTTAGATTTCCTCCCTTTGGAGCCAAGGCACCATTTTCATGATTTAATCATAATTTTGACACTATTCATTGATATAATCACTTGCATCTAATATGTGATTTATATTTTATCATTAGCTTAAGACGTTGTGGCTACTCTATGGGTCAATTAAATGTTACAAACATATAATAGCATTAAAGATAAAAAAATAAAACATATTGACTAATCTTGAGGTCAATGCATAAAAAAATTTAAAAATTAGTATGCATTAACTAATCATAATGTCAATGGATTAATTTTAATCATAAAATATTAAAATATATGAAATAAATATGTATAAATAACAATAAAATGATCTCGTCACAAAAATAATGCATATCATGATGTTCATTCATGTGCATATGGCACATCATGATGCATAACCGTAAAACCTTAAATCCATATCATGTTATCTTGAATTAACTTAAAACAAGGTATGCATGTTTGTCATGATACATGGAAAAACATATAAATATCTATTTTTCTTGATACCATGTTCAAATAACATTCTAGCATCCATTAAATACGAGTTACAATTCTAACATATGCATAATTGATAACTATCAATTATAATTCTATCACATATTAGCAAAATGGATACATGTTGTCTTGAAATGCATATACCCATCCGTTCCTTTGATATTATCATGTTTGACATACTAAATTGTCACCATATATCATTATTAAATAACTCAAATCATGGTAAGATATATACATATGTACATATTAAAACTTATATGTGTGTAGTCATATGTATATCATAATAATTAACTACATTCTTTATCTCTCTAAAGCCACTAATATCTTAACATAACTTATGGAATTATGTTCTTATAATGATAAATATTTTAGAGAAAACCAATGAATACATTTCTTTATTATTAAATCTCCTAAAGGAAAAAACCATCACAGAGAGAAAAAATAATTTAGAGAAATAAAGGAGTAAAATATTCAAACCAAACACCACAATCCTAAGGATGGCTCTAATACCAAATGTAAACTCAAATTTTAACGTGGAATAAAAAAAAAACTTACCTCCATCCATGGTGATTAGATTTGATGTAGAAAATAATTTCTAATCCAACCAAGAGATCTTCTAATTTATCTAAACTTAATGCGACAAGAATGGAATCACTGACAATTTCTTTCCCGATAAATTGGGAACCCTTCTAGTTCACTTATCTTTATAATGATATTTTCATCAAAGACAATTAACTAACTTTGAGTTAATGGGGCATTTTTTGGTGTGGCCAAAACCAACACTTCATGGGAGTTACATAACCACATATATGGATTTTTGGTGGTTTGGGCAACAATAGGAAATATTTCTAATAAATAGTTCCTCCCAACTACCCAAGGTAAACCTAACTGACTATTATTTTTTCCTATGCTAGAATATGGATGAAAAAAATGTTTCGATAAGGTATTTCCGGAGTAAATTGATCTTGATACGGAGGGATGAATCCATTTTCAATCTCTTGATTTTGAGCATGCTCCCATTGAATGGAACTCTTACCACTTGTATCTAAACTTTGAAAAAAGTTGTCTAATCACTGAAGATGCTTCATAAATTTATGAGGTGAATCCAAATCTATGGAATAATAATGAACAAATATCAAGAAAGAGAAACAATCAGGTTCTAAGAGGGTCTTAGTCTATCTTCAAGCCTCAACCTCCCTCCAAGCTAGAATCTCAATGTAAGTATAGATTTGAAGCTCTACATTCTCAGAAGGAAAATGAATATGTTCATGATCCTGAGCCATCATCAATTCTCGTACGTTTAGAGAATAAAAAATATCCAAAATATGATGCAATTCCCTTCCAAGGTTCATCAAAAACCTATTAGGACAAGGCTTCAATGATATAAACAAAGCCACTCCTTCAAAAAATGAAAAGGATATTGTTATTGTTATTGTTAAGACTAAGTAGATTATTATAAATATAATGTTATTGTTCTTGTTAAGGCAAAGTATTAGCACTAAAAAGAATTGGCTTTGTAAGAATGGATCATCATCAATAATGATAAAATGTATGAATATATGGAAATCATATTATTTGGTTTCATCACATGTGACACCCTTAAATACAAATTCTTGAGGACAATACTTTTCGAAGGAGGGTACTATGTTATGGCCCAAAAGGGACGGTCATATTGGGTTACATGTATATGGTATGATCCCAATTATGGTCATATATGGACTTAAATGTAAATATAATATGTCAACATATAGGTAATAGGGTCAACCTAGTGATGAAGGGGCCACATGGGAAATTTCTGAACAAATACATATAGAGATTATATAGTCATCATTAAAGACATGTGATTGTGATGTATGAATGTATTTGAGTATTTCGGGGAGGTTCTCTTTTTCTCTAATGGGTTATTCTATAACTTGACTAACTTATCTATATTGGAGTCATGTTCCACAGCCACATTGTTTGATATGGTGTGTAATTTTGGTTTTTTTTTTTTTTTTTTTTTTTTTAATGTTTTTGGATAATAACAACACCCTATTATCATGCACTAGGAAAAGTGTAATTAGATGATACCTTCCACTTGGGAATTATATGAACATTATAAGTGAAAAGAAATTATATGTGTAGATGGGTTTTCTCTAGACTTCTTGTCAAACATAGGAACATTTAAAGGTAATTCCGTAGAAATAACTTACGATATTGTGTCATGGTGTATGAGATCATTCATGAGGTATATTAATTCAAAGAAATCCAAGGTTTTCAAATGTGGAATGCTAATTTTTTAAAATGAATTATCATGCACACATGAATAACATTTTTCACATAATAGGTGCTACATTGCCACCAACCACACTACCCTTGACGAAATTGCTATACCCTAAACCTTGAGTAAATGTGGTTGAAGGGCCTGAAGTAAAATGATTTTCTTTTTGTTTTGTGAAAACATAATCAAAAGGAATTGTTGCATTTGGGGTTTTTGAATTGTCAATGGGAATGCTCAAAAGATGCATAGAACTACCATAGGTATTGAATCTAAGGGTGCCCCCCATCAAAACAAAATCCAAAATTAGGCAACTACATGTCTATATTAGGTTAATTAAAGCTAGGTAAGCCTTCGGTGGGTTGGTGGTATCCCCCAATTAGGGATACTTGATATATAAGGTACATGAACGTGAGGGACTATATTATTGATTAGGAGGGATAATACTAGCATTTGCACTAAGAGGCGCAAAGAAACGCTGATAGGACACACGGACCCTAAGTTCATCCTTGTTTGAGCCAAAAATAGATCTTATTAGGTATCAAAGGTTTTGATATCGGAGGTTTTAACATGACAGGCATCACAGATATGCAATATTGGAAAGTTACGACACAATGGAGGAAAAATCACACTAAAACATTATAAAAAAATGAATCTTATCTGCATATGATACCAATGATAAAAAATTATTAGAGGTGACACTATATGAAAGTTGATACCAACAGTTGGGGGTCCTATGATATCGACAATCGGCAGTCGAGGGTCCAATCTATGTACTTTATCTTTGGAATTGAGGTAGAGTGACCACATTTCAAAAACGTCGATATGTGATGAAATCACTGGGAATGGGCCATGAGTTTTAATGTATTGGTGTGGATAGTAAAAAGTTAACAAAGGATTTGTCTGCAAAACCAAAGAAGCTAGAGCCTTTCGTCTCTCCTCCCAAAGGGACGCGTGGTAGCAAAAGATTGGACCCGATAAGAGACATGTGGCAAACAACGACTGGATGCATTAAGGGATGCGTGGCAGCCAGTAATTGCTTGCTAGAAGTGACACAAAGAGGCTAACGTCATCATGGCGTGCCAACATGGTTGATACAAGGCAAGTGGATTTGGTAGTTTCAAGGCTCACAATGGGCCAAAAAAGGGTAACACATGGCATTATTCACAAGGTGACAGGTGTCAGATAGGTGCCAGTGATGGTGTCATGTATGGGAGATCAATAATCGGAAGTTGAGGCATATTGTGCATCGAAGTGAAACCTCTGATTGATAACCTCTGATTGAAGGGCTTTGATACGAGGGCTGCACTATAGTCACGTGGAGAGCTGTAGAACCAAGGGCCAAATGCAAAAGGTGATCGGTGATCCGAAATCGGTGAATTGACATGTCGTGCACCAAGGTTACACCTCTGATTGGAAATGGCCGATAGAGAGGGCTCTGATTTGGGGGCTAGCACTACGGTCACTAAGAATTCAAAGGAATCAAGGGCTTTTGGCATATCTCAATCGAAGATCACCTGATGTAAATGAAGGTTTCATTCCAAAAGCTGTGACGAAGGGCGGATGCAATTTTATATTAAATATGTTCTGATAAAATTAATCGGCTCCAAAGATAGATGATATTGCAAGTTTTGCTAGGACAACCATCTGATTTCTTTGATAAAAATATCTGGTAAAGTTGACGTGTAAAATATTACATTGAATCTGTTATAATAAAGGTAATTGAGGGCATGAGACATATTTCAATCGGAGATTGGCAGATCTAAGTAAAGGTTTCATTCCAAAAGCTACGATGAAGGGCGGATGCGATTTTATATTAAAGATGTTCTGATAAAACTAATTGGGTCTAGAGATAGACGAGATTGCAAGTTTTGGTAGGACAATGATCTGATTTCTTCGATACAAATCTCTGATAAAGTTTATGTGTGTCAAAGGCCATGTGGATGAACATTCTGTCAATTTATGGCAAAATGCAATGAATTTATGGTTTTCAATATTCTAAATTCTTTCATTAGTACTAACGATTCCTGGAGATTTCGCTCATAAAAGTATTGGATTCATGCATAATTGGTCATTTTATCTAAGTGTAGGCGCTAGTCATTCTTGTGTTTTTTCCTCATAGGTTAGTCATGATAAATATAAATCACCAGAAATGTCTTGACTAGATAAATCCAGAAGGAAAATTCTCATTCAACAATAGCCAAATTCTCCTCCTCCTGAGGTCACAGAAATGCCTGGGCTATTTTTTGACATGACATGCACCCCTGATGCTAGGGTCACTAGTTGGGAGGCCATGTATAAGATTTTTGAAGATGAAGGGCCAAAAGTCGCACGAAGAATAGTCATAGCAAAGGATAGGGTTCATGTGTCATAAATTACATACAGTGATGTGGCCAATTCATTTCTCCATATAATTGGCACTCAACCAAGAATATTTCCTTATATGGATATGATCAAATGGGTCATTTATCATATGAATATCATAGGTAGGAACTTCATGACCAAGATATAGATGTTCATCAAACCTTTCACTGGAAAATATTTGTTTGCAATGTACCACCTCCCACCAGCTCAGAAGAAATATGATAAAGACTTCATTGAGAATTTCATGCAGGAAAATGAACACCAATGTGAGGTCATTCGAGGATGGAGAAGAGACCCAAGCAATCATAAGCAGGAGGACAAGGGTATGTATGCCATAGCCTTTATTAATGCTCCATAATGTTTTGTTGTTGCAATGATGTGTAGATTCTTTGGCTATGCCAATACCCAGAAGTCTTCAAACCAATGGGTACCCCTAATTGAAGTTTCCTCTAATAGTTATGTAATGGAATGGGGGACTATTATGTCCAACAACTTAAGCAACCAAATCCTAGAATATAGGAAAAAGTGTAACTTTTTATGAAACTATTGTTGTCCCATTCTACATGAGTGCCTACATTATGGATTCTATTTGTTTGACTTCATATTTTCCACCCATGGGATGGAAAATGAATATTGAATACCCTTTTCCTATTAACATTTACCATAATATTCTATGGGAGTTAAAATACCAACCCCATTTTTATAAGATTAGCCATGGTGTCATCCTTCCTATTTACTAGTTTGTTTTTAATGAGAAGTGCCCTAGAAACTCCGCTAAAGGAATCATTGACCTCTTTTGAGTTGGCAGATGGTTTGGGGAGGAATCATTTACCTATTTTTGAGTTTTTTTGCATCCTTTCATAGCCTCATGTGATTCCCGTGTATGTCTCTGAAAAGTTCCTAGCCCAGGAAACATCATACCAGACTATGGGAAATGGCGTGTCTAAGGTCATGAAAGAATGAAAGAAGACAATGTGGCCTGTTTTTATGTTTCCCCATGGATTTTATTCTTTATAGAATTTCAAACATGCTACTAAGGATCTGGAGGAAATCCAGCTAATGAACTTTCTAACCATTCCAAATTGGCAGTATGATCTGATTGATACTACCAAAAATATTACAACATAGGCAAAGATCAAGCACTTTATAAAAGAGCCTGATAAATTTGATGATTTCTTCCAATCGGCCTCAAATTATGCAGAGGTTGAAAAATAAGAAACAACATGCCTCATCCCTGAGGAATTAGTGTAGTTTCATCAATACAGGGTTAAAATTATTTTTCCATTTCCCTAGTGAAATTCTGAATCTAAATCACCAGAACGTGGAACAAGACACAGGAACAAGCACATCTCAGATTCAAGATGCAGTTCATGTAACTGAAACATCGAGAGATAGCGAATCAAAGGAAGATAAGGTAATGACAGAAGAAATTCTGGATGTGATTTGGGATCAGTTTCTTAAACAGACTGAGCCTAAAAAACAACAAACATCATTGCAAACACATATTGCTTAGACTCATGTAATCACTCATAATACCTCGTTCATTATTGAGGCTTCTAAAGAAACTATGGACACTGATGATCTGGAAATCATCGTAGTTTTTCCGACCTCAGAGTTTGTTCTCAATATTGAGGGGATTCCTCCTCTGGACATATATTACATCCCTGAACATAGAGCAGTAGTCAGCAGGTAGATAAAGAGGAGAATGACTGAACAAAGGTAGGCTTTGGTCCCTACAAATTCCTCCTTTAAATAATGTGGAAATATGCCCAAGTGACCCATGTTGAAGATCTTAGTAGACTATCACAATATGCAGGAGCCTATGCTAGTGCAACAATTGACAAAGCCATAGAAGTGCAACAACTCCTAATGGAGAAAGATGATAGAATAAGGCACCTTGAACAAAATTTAGAAAATGAAAAGCAAGGAATCGTCTAGCAATGGCAATCTCAATTAGCACAATTGAAAACCAGTTTTGATGGGATGAATATTCAATATGAATCTAACTTGAAGAGCCAGGATGCCCATATAAAGGAGATAGAGCACGGGATTGAGAATCTGAAGGCTAATCCTGAGACGACATAATTCATGAAAGAAGCAGGGGAGTTGAATAACTTGCTTTCTCATCAATAGGTTCTATTTTTCCAAAAGATGGCCATTATCGAAGAGATGTGCCAATCAGTTGATGCACTTGTGAATCAACTGTCTAATCTAAGGACATATAGCAAGGAAGTTGAAGAGAAAATCATGATTTCATTTACCGGTAGAACAACTCTTAGAGCCGATTAGCAAATCTTCCCAAAATAGAAGAATCTCAGAAAGAGATTGTCTTCCAAGAATGGGAGATAAGGCTTAAAAATGTGGAGATGGAAATATATAGTGCCAAGGACATATCTAGCAACATGATTGAATCAATCAACGATAGCCTGTTGCAGGAAAATTTAATCTCAAAGTGCTTAGAAGATACGTTGCCTGACGTTAAAATATTCACAAAATCTTGGCAAGAATCATCAAATAAGAAGGTTGAGAAGATAAAAGCTCTATCAAAGATTGACATGGAATGCCATTGGGATTTCCTAGTCAAACCACATGGGCATTGGTTGATGTTGATGTGTCTTCTAAATACAACCAGTCAGGTGCTGCCAGTGCTCATAGACACGTTATTCACTACACGTATGCACATTAGGCCTGAACATCCACCTGAATTGAAACCAGTGACAGATGTATGTGAACTTCAACAATGATTGGCAGAGTAGTCTTCATCCAAGTATTGATCAATTTGTTGTAAGAGGATTGTACTATTAGTTTGTATTTTTTATTTTAAGTCTGGTTTGTTTGGACGAGCGCAACGTTTTATGAACTTTTCTATATTTGAGTTTTGATTTTAAACTGTAAATCCCCTTCATTGTTATGAATAAAGGGGGTTCTGAAATTTTGTGAGAAGTATTTTGGTTTTTACTACTGTAGCTGTAAACAAGCCTTAATAGAAAGAAGAACCACACAAATTTTACTTATGAACAGAGTGAATGTGTATCAAGTACTATTATCTTTACATTGATGTTATGTTTTTGAGTTGAAGTATTGTTTTAATTGAAGTTTGTCATATATGTTATTGCATGCGATTAGATCAGTATCACCATTGATGAGTTTTATTCGAGATCTGTTAAGTATACAGAAGAACAATGATATCATATATGTGTAGTTGATGAATCGATTTTTTTGTTATATGTTAGCACTTGAAACCCACCGATCTCTGAGTTGTGAAAGAGCACTTTCCCTGATATCCATATCTTGTTGATATTCTTGAAGCCATGTAATACACTATGTGATAATCTCCAACCTCAGATTTGCTCTAATCTCCGATATATGGACACGATATGGTGTATTAACGTTGATTAATAAGAATTTCGCATCTTCCTTGATATAGAGAGTTTTAAGTGAAACCTTCGATATCAAATCATCGATCATTGATTCACTTGTGAACAATGTAAACTTTGAAACGAGAACTATAAAGTCAAAAGGGGAACTCTCGCCAAAAAATGCCGAAAAAACAACAAAAATAGTGCCAAAAATGAAAAGTGTGTACACTGGAACGATGGTTTTTTTTAGGGTCAATTTTGAACATGTTTTAAAAATGGCAGTGAAAATGAAATTTTCGTGCAAAAAAAAACCTTGAAAATGGAAAAGTGTTGATACTAGAACGACGATTTCTTTTTGAGGGTCAATTTTCAACATTTTAAAACATGTTAGTAAAACCGATTTTTTTGTGTGCAGAGAAACAATTGTTTATGAGGAAAAAACACACTAATGTTTTTGGTAGAATAACATTTTTCTTTCCTATGTATAAATTCAACATGTTTTCAACCATAACATGCTAGATACAAAAGAAATTATAATTTTTTCAACGATAAAATTAAAAAACCATGACATTATGAACAAATTACATGACTAAATGAATCAAAATGTCATTATTTGTATATTGAATGAAACATACATTATATCTCTAATTTAATGTTGCATTGTAGATATTCTAAACAATAAAAGTTATCATAATTAAGACATATAATCAAACAACATAAAAATGACTCATAACTTCTGATTTAACACCATATAGAAATCAAAAAATTTATTTCAAGATACGATGCAAACATCACTTATATAAACTATCTTAGACAACTATTCAAAATCACTCATATTTTCTTACACACCATCAAAATTCACATCTTCAGATGAATCACTGGATGCAGATGAAGATGTTCCATATTCTTCTCTATCATCAACTAGTGCCCCATCTGAGTCCACATGCATGCCCACCATTTCAGGTTTCAAAATTCTTCTAGATCTATGACTGATTTCAGTGGACTTCCATCTCAACACTATTCCTTCTGGTAACAACCTTTTTAGAATCTCTATCATCATAGCCAAGCCAGACACCAAATTGGTGTATGATACCCCCTTGTATGTGGGACAAGAGACCCACTTCCACGCAATGATTTGATTATTATGTCTACAAAGACATACCTACTCTAACCCCTTCTGGTTTTTGAACCTGTGACCTCTTAGGAGGAAACACATGCTCTTAACCATTAGGCCTATTCATGCTCTAAGAAAGTGGATTTGATTAGCTAAAGGTAGTAATATAAAACCTCACAATTATAACTCACGATCACAATATATAACACACATGTAACACACCTGTAAGATTACAAATTATGATAATATGTTTGAGAATACAAGCATAACTATGTCCTTTTATGCATCTCCAATGGGAATGTAATTATGAACTAGAATCTAGCCTAGGTTTGGAGGTTGTGTTTTAAACATTGATGCATTAATAAAGCCTATATGTGTAATCTTAAATGTATAAAATTGTATTTTATGCTATTTCAAAAAAATTGATTTGAAAGTTCATTTTGTTAGGTTTAAAGATTACATAGTTTAGCACAAAATTTAACTTTGATTTCCAAGTTATTAATTTGTTTCAGTTTCCAAAATAATTACATAATGCTACAATTTTTTCCACAATTCCCCAAGATAACCATCTAAGTCCAAGAATTTGAAGATATTAAAGTGTCAAAGCTCCATGATTTCTAGTAGTGCAACAAGTTGTTTATTTATTTTATTTTAGTATTGAACCCTAATCTACGTTACTTGCTAATTTGTAATGAACAATAACTAAGCATTAATGCCTTTCAAAGCATTTAGTGCTACTAAGTCTTCTTGATGAGCAATGCAATGAACAATTATTAAATTTGGCACAAGTTTTTTTTAATAAAATGATAAATCTTGTTTGATTAACAACCATAAAAGAAGTATCATTCGTGGAAACAAATACCTTTTTTTTATGTAATATGTTGGCTTCAACTTCTAAACCTTACACTATGGTGGAAATTGTTTTCCCTTGATATCATCTAGTAATTTTATAAGCTCAACACCTTATGAGACATGCTACCAAAGTCTTTAAATCCAAAAATGTAACATGAATATCAATATGTTTTTCTATTGTATGATCTTTTTATTTTTGTTTAACATAAAAGAGATTAAAGGACTCTAAAGCATATTTCTCAATTGATCTCTTTCAAATATTCAAATTTAAATAATGGATAATCTTATTTTTGGCATATTTGGATACATTAAGAGATGACAAAGGAACAAAGAGGCTTATGAAGGGAAAAAGATAAATCTTGTGGTGTTAGCTATAGTATGCCTATTGTGATAGCTAACTTTTGGTTATAACATAACCATGAGATTTTCACAGAAGGTTATAGCATATCCTATTGTTTTAATTAAAACTTTATTTGATATCAGTCAGGATAGGTTTATTTTGCAAAATATGTTGTCTTGGCAGAAATTTTTAACTACAATAAGTTGAATGACGAGGATGTGATATATGATGCATCGTATTGTTGGATTTGTTGGCAACAGATCCAATGGACCAGTGGACACATAGTGAACAATGCAGAAGTCTATCTATGATGTATTTAAATGATTTGGGAGTGCTAGATGAATGTAGGAAGTTATAACGTCTATGTAAATACACATATCTTTGATATGGGGGAGTGAAGCTAAGAGCATTGTATAGAATATCATAAGTTTTTAATTTTGTTTAAAGAGATTTTTTGGTGTATAAATATAATTTTATGAACATCAGAGCCATCGGGGTGATTCTCAGAATCACCCCGATGGCTCTAATGTTTCAAAACCCACCATTGTTTTGAGACCACCTTGAATATTCTTGGTTCTATAGAGCCTGATGGCGGGAGGTTCTGTGCATGCAGTGGCAGTGGGAGTGTCACACGAAAGAGCACAACAATACCATGGCCGAGTAACACTCTATTGGATTGTTTTAAATTTATAAAATCATTTCAATGATAAGGTCAGTCCTCCATGGTTCTAGTTCCACCTTTTGTCTATATGTACCAAAGATTGAAATCCCAAATTAGTATATTCGATATAAATAGATTTGCTGGTGTATAAATATAAATGATAATAACGAAAAAAAGTTTCCTCGGTTGAAAAAACAACTTTCGAACCAAATGAGAATACTAGTTAGTGCATGAATTGCACCAATAAAATATTTATCGTCTGCCTTGGGAACTAGGTTGTTTCTAAACCATAACAGAATACCGCATAGTACATGAACTACACGGCTAAAATATTTACCATTAGCGTTGTGAAATAAGTTTTTTTTTTGTGTAGTAGTGGTGTAGTAACAATGGAAGATGGGATGTGCATAATGCCATCAAAATACTCTCAAACATTAACATCATAAACCAGGAGACATACACCGTAAAGTCAACACAACACAAATACTCAATAGTAGCGAAATTATATTAAAAATATAATAAATCAAACCAAAAATATGCGATTACATCATGACTTCCCAATATATTTTGGTGGAGACAACGTGATTATTCATGGGTAACATAACTATATCAATAATGCAATATATGAACTTGCTCCATATATTACAGTTTAGAAGCACACTAATTTTCTGCGATAAATAAATATAATTTTATGAACATCAGAGCTATCGGGGCGATTCTCGCCACCAAGGGTGGCGAGGCAATTCTTAGAATCGCCCCGATGGCTCTGATGTTTCAAAACCTACCATTGTTTTGAGCCCTTCTTGAATATTCTTGGTTCTGTAGAGCCAGAAAGATATCCTCTGGAATTCTCTATATAATGCATTTGCCTGCACGCTCTATTCTCACTTATATTTCATTTGGACTACTTGTATTTGTGGCATGGACCCAATATCATCTATTAACGTTTTCCTCCGACTTGTCAACTTCACAGGTAAGCCAACTGTGTCTTCCTTGTGAATGAGGTACCTTATGTCACTTTCAAGCTTTATGTGAATTTTGCAATTAGAAATTAAGTGCCAAGGTATGAGTAGGAACATGTGTTGATTCTATATAGTTTATTTTTCAATTCTACATTGCTACAGGTCCAGCTCGACCCACCTCGACTCGCTAAAGAATGGCTTGCCCATTGTCTTACTTGCCTGCAACTGATTTTGCTTATTTGACGCCAATATCCCCTAGAATTCGAGCGTCTGTTCCTTGGAAGCTTGGATTTACTCATACTAGTATTAATGTTGCTACTTTCTTTCCAGTGGGAAAATGGTTTCAGTCTAATGTAAGCTGGAGTTCTCCTTCCAATCAATGACTTCCAAATGGTAAACATCCATCAGAATTTGATTTTTCACAATAAATTTATTATAAACAACTTATAATCAAGCGTTAAATATCTTGATATAAATTAGATGACTTTAAACATCACCGTACTTAAAAACATAACTAACATCATACTCTGCTCGTTCAACTCAACTTCAGCTGGATTGACCCCTATCGCGCAGTGCCTCGTTTCAATAGATCTGAAGAATAACTCAAAATGAATTAAAAATGAAGAGTATGTATAAATTACTAAGATCTCCATACACACAAATCCAAACAGAAACTTAAAATATTATTACCATCATTGGTCACATAAATTGGGGATTCAACAAGTTAAAAGAATTATTGCACAACGTTAACTAATTTGTGTAACTCATCGAGCACTCCCTTCAGCTTCGTAGCTAAGAAAACAATGTCAAATCAAGATTACAATGTATAAGGATGAAACAAACATATGTTTAGAAGCAGAAAGGCATTTTAGCAAGTTGACAAAACATGTTGGAAGAAGATAGTTGTCTTATTGATCCGGCCCATGATCTACTGCTATGAGGGTACTCATCCCCATTGTAATGCTGTTAAAAATGCCATGCAAGATTATATTCAAGCATGGGAATACATGTTTCTGAAGCTTTAGAAAACAGTGTACAATCGGTAGGTTGGGGAGCTGACACAAAACTTGATTATGTAGAAGACATTTGGAACGAGATCCAGTGTTTAGAAAATCTTAGCCATGATCAATTAGGTCAAGCAAACAAACCAATGGAAGCGAAGATCAAGAGACCACTCAGAGATGAAGTGGAGGGTCTTTTGCAGAGAGAGAAGATAACATAGCGAAGGGAAGAAACCTGTATTTGGATAATGTCCAGGAGAGCGAGCAGTGGCTGAAAGTAGTTGAACAAATTATCCATGGAGCGAATGCAATAACTAATTTACAACTGCTATTGGCCAGAGTTCTCTCCTTCACTATATGGAAGACTCGTTAAACAACACCATAATCGAAAAGTGCAATAAATGTGCAGAGGAAGGAAGCGTGCACAATATATTTGACATTGGTTTCTTAGCTACGAAGTCGAAGGGAGTGCTCGATGAGTTACAAAAATTAGTTAACGTTGTGCAATAATTATTTTAACTTGTTGAATCCCAAATTTATGTGACTAATGACGGTAATACTATTTTAAGTTTCTATTTGGAATTGTGTGTATGGAGATCTTAGTAATTTATACATACTCTTCATTTTTTATTCATTTTGAGTTATTCTTCAGATCTATTGAAATGAAGCACTGCGCGATAGGGTTCAATCCAGCTGAAGATGAGTTGAACGAGCATAGTATGATGTTAGTTATGTTTTTAAGTACGGTGACGTTTAAAGTCATCTGATTTATATCCAGATATTTAGCACTTGATTATAAGTTGTTATAATAAATTTATTGTGAAAAATCAAATTCTGATGGACGTTTATTATGAGGCCGATGGACGTGCATAGAACCTCCCGCCATCAGCCTCTACAGAATTAGGAATATTCAAGAAGGGCTCAAAACAATGGTAGGTTTTGAAACATCTAAGCCATCGGGGCGATTCTAAGAATTGTCCTGATGGCTCTGATGTTCATAAAATTATATTTATTTATCGCAGAAAATTAGTGTGCTTCTAAATCGAAATATATGGAGAAAGTTCATATATTGCATTATTGACATAATTATGTTACCTACGAATAATCACACTGTCTCCACCAAAATATATTGAGAAGTCATGATTTAATCGCATATTTTTGGTTTGATTTATTATATTTTTAATATAATTACGCTACTATTGAATATTTGTGTTGTGTTGACTTTGCGGTGTATGTCTCTTGGTTTATGATGTTAATGTTTGAGAGTATTTTGATGGCATTATGCAAATCCCATCTTCAATTGTTACTACACCACTAGTACACAAAACAACGTATTTCACGACGCTAATGGTAAATATTTTAGCTGTGTAGTTCATGTACTATGCGTTATTCTATTATGGTTTATCGATGAAATTCATGCACTAACTCGTATTCTCATTTGGTTTGAAAGTTGTTTTTTCAACTGAGGAAACTTGTTTTCGTTATTCTCGTTTATATTTATACACCAGCAAATCTCTTTATATCGAATATACTAATTTTGGATTTCAATCTTTGGTACATATAGACAAAAGGTGGAACCAAAACCATGGAGGACTGACCTTATCATTGAAACACTTTTATAAATTTAAAACAGTCCAATAGAGTGTTACTTGACCATGGTATTGTTGTGCTCTTTCGTGTGACATTCCCACTACCACTGCATGCACAGAACCTCCCGCCATTAGGCTCTACAGAACTAGGAATATTTAAGAAGGGATCAAAATAATGGTAGGTTTTGAAACATCAAAGCCATCGGGGAAATTCTAAGAATCGCCTCGCCACCCCTGGTGGCGATTCTGGCCACCAGGGGTGGCAAGGCGATTCTCAGAATCGCCTCGATGGCTCTGATGTTCATAAAATTATATTTATACACCAGCAAATCTCTTTAAAAAAAATTAAAAACTCATGTTATTCTATACAACGCTCTTATCTTCACTCCCCTATATCATTTACATATCAAATATATGTGTATTTACATAGACGTTATAACTTCCTACATTCATCTGGCACTCCCAAAACATTTAAATACATCACAGAAAGACTTCTGCACTATTCACCATGTGTCCACTGGTCCATTGGATTTGTTGCCGACAGATCCAACAATACGATGCATCATATATCACATCCTCGTCATTCAACTTATTGTAGTTAAAAATTTCTGCCAAGACAATGTATTTTGCAAAATAAACCTATCCCGACTGAAATCAAAGAAAGTTTTAATTAAAATAATAGGATATGCTATAACCTTTCGTGAAAATGTCATGGTTATGCTATAACCAAAAGTTAGCTATCACAATAGGCATACTATAGCTAACACAACAAGATTTATCTTTTTCCCTTCATAAGCCTCTTTGTTCCTTTGTCATCTCTTAATGTATCCAAATATGCCAAAAATAAGATTATCCATTATTTAAATTTGAATATTTGAAAGAGATCAATTGAGAAATATGCTTTAGAGTCCTTTAGTCTCTTTTATGTTAAACAAAAATAAAAAGATCATACAATAGAAAAACATATTGATATTCATCTTACATTTTTGGATTTAAAGACTTTGGGAGCATGTCTCATAAGGTGTGGAGCTTATAAAATTACTAGATGATATCAAGGGAAAAACAATTTCCACCATAGTGTAAGGTTTAGAAGTTGAAGCCAACATATTACATAAAAAAAAGGTATTTGTTTCCATGAATGGTACTTCTTTTATGGTTGTTAATCAAACAAGATTGATCATTTTATTAAAAAAAACTTGCGCCAAATTTAAAAAGTGTTCATTGCATTGCTCATCAAGAAGATTTAATAGCACTATATGCTTTGCAAGGCATTAATGCTTAGTTATTGTTCATTAGAAATTAGCAAGTAATGTATATTAGGGTTCAATACTAAAATAAAATAAATAAACAACTTGTTGCACTACAAAAAATCATGGAGCTTTGACACTTTAATATCTTCAAACTCTTGGACTTAGATGGTTATTTTGGGGAATTGTTGAAAAATTTGTAGCATTATGTAATTGTTTGGAAACTGAAACAAATTAATAACTTGGAAATCAAAGTTAAGTTTTGTGCTAAATTATGTAACCTTTAAACCTAACAAAATGAACGTTCAAATCATTTTTTTTGAAATAGCATAAATACAATTTTATACATTTAAGATTACACATATAGGCTTTATTAATGCATCAATTTTTAAAACACAACCTCCAAACCTAGGCTAGACTCTAGTTCATAATTACATTCCCATTGGAGACACATAAAAGGAAATAGTTATGCTTGTATTCTCAAACATATTATCATAATTTGTAATCTTACAGGTGTGTTATATATTGTGATCATGAGTTATAATTGTGAGTTTCTAGATTACTATCTTTAGCTAATCAAATGCACTTTATTAGAGCATGAATAGGCCTAATGGTTAAGAGCATTTGTTTCCTCCTAAGAAGTGACAGGTTCAAAAACTAGAAGGGGTTAGAGTAGGTATGCCTTCGTAGACATAATAATAAAATCGTTGCATGGAGGTGGGTCTCTTGTCCCACAAACAAGGGGGTCTCATACACCAATTTGGTGTCTGGCTTGGCCATGACCTTAAAATTGGATAATAATAGTAATTAGGATATATATTGTTAGAAATTCATAATTTATAAGGGTGAAAGCATGGAGCTGGGTTACACTTTTTGGTAAGAGATGGCACGTTTGGGTGGAAAAAATGATTGCTCGATTGAGCCCTTTTTAAGTGCTCGATCAAGTTGTTTGAGCACTTAAACAATGTAACCCAATATTATTTAGTAGCTCGATTTAGCCATGTCTTTGTGGTAGTCAAATGAAGGAGATTGGGTTTTGTATTTATTTTCTGGCTCAGGTAAGTTTTATTATATGGAATTGAATTTCAATATGTTATTTATTAATTTATATGTCATTGTACTAATTTACTTCCTTATTTCTTTTGTTCTTGATAATTAGGTACAACACTAACATGTTGCCTTCAAAAAGGAATAAATTGCATTGCCATTGAAAAAGATCCAATATAGTGCAATTTTATTTAGCAAAGAAATAATGTTCTTCAATTTCTTCCAGATGCAATGAAAGAAATTGGGTTGAATAAAGGGGACTTTAGTGAATCATGTGTGGCGAAAAAGGCAAAGGAACCCCAACCACCATTACATGGAAAGATTGGAAAGGCATACATTGGGAGATTCGCAGACATCAAAGATCCATTAGAGGAGGAAAATGAGGAAAATGAAGCAGAAAATATTGTGGAAGAAGACAATGATGAAACTCTAAAGGACGAAGAGTTTGGATTACTTGACATTGTTGATTAAATTTAAGTTATGCTTGGAAATCAAGTTCATTTTTGGAAACTATTAATCAATTATACTTGTAATGTTTTGACTTTGACATTTTATGAGAAGAATAAGCACTCAATTAAGGTTGTTATGTGTTCAATATTTGTATTATGTGATTTTTGCATTCATTTTTATGTTAATTATTATTTTTTTGAAAAAAACAGTGGTTATTATTATTTTTTGACATCAAATTCATACAAAAAACTATTATTTAACCATTTTTAGTTAAAAGTTTCCTATAAAAATTGTGATTTTGACATGTCATCTCTAGCAAAAAATTACAAAAAAATTATCAAAACGTGTAGGTTTTTAGTTATATTTATGTTAAAAATGGTTATTTTTTTGTCAATTGTTAAAAATTATTGTTTTTTAGAGACAATTATTTCATTTGGATTGAAATATTAATTAACGATGTATAAATATGTAGAATATCGAAAATTCAAAATATCGACCTTCTTCTTTAAATATGCAAGACAATAAAAACTTCACTACAAAAAAAAAAATTAAAATAAAAACAAGAAAATATGAAGAATAAGACCATTTCAAAAATTATTAAATTTAGAAAATAATTATTTACATTACATACATTAGAAAATTTAAAGTCAAAAAACAGGTCTTTTAAAAAAATGGTCTGATGCAGAATTACCACTTTAAATCAGCATGAAAATCACTACCATTCTAAAATGTAATGTACATAAAAAAATTTGAAGTGCCAAAAACTATGCTCTAAAAAAGATATGTGTGTTCTGCATCACCCATTTTCAAAATCGGGTCACTTTTTTGCTATCTCTACAAAACGGGTAACAGTATCAGTTCCCGTTTCAAAGTTTACATTGTTTTGTGGACCCGGTATAATGATAAGATTGGATTTAATCTAAGATCGCATCCATTTATCGGAACTTTCGTTATGTGCCATCATCTAAAATGGCTGACAATATGAATGTGATATTGATATTAAAAAGAGTTTAATTATAATTTGGTGTCTACCATATTGGAGCTTTATTATAACGCAAATTTTGCAAACTATGGCATGTTGAGATTATCTCCGATATCAAAATCTCTGATATTATAGACCTGATACAATTATTAAAATGATTTAATTATGTTATCACATCTGTTCCACATTGGATTTACCCATATCACAAATGTTTTGTGTTGTCTCATTTTGAATGGTGTGATGAGTAAACCTCTAATTCCACTATTGGTTCTAAATTGAAGGACTACATTATGTTGATTATGTTTGCATATGTGGTACATCCATGTGGAGATGAGTTTTATATATGTGTGTGTGTGTGTGTAAAAGCTGAAGGAAACAGGAGTCCACACCAAACTCTTGGTAGGTAAGTGATGTAGGAGCGCCTATGTCGCCCTACGTAGGATTCCCTCCTAGTTAGAAGGGAATATTCGCCAGCCAAGAATCCATTGGAGAACGTATCACCCAACCTCAGGAGGTGTAGGTTTTAACCCCGTACAGAAATTACCTGCATACAAATTCTAAAACACAGAAAATAAACAATGCGAGAGCATAACACATAAAACACATATACACAAAGATTTTCCCCTAGATCCCAAAACCGGGACTACAAGCTTGATTTTTCATTATGTTCCTTTCAATGTTATAATACATAATTATACATGCCGAAGCATCCAATACCATGGACCGAAAACCATTGTGTCAAAAAAACATGTGCGAAAATCATGCACAAAACCATAGGTGGGTCTGCCCATCCTAACATAGAGTCTAACCCCTGACCCCATAAAGTGGGGTTACGGATACACCTCAAACCCCCTGTGAACCCCCCCTACTACACAATTGGTGCAATGAAGGGGGGGCTCTGCCCCCCTCTAATCCCCCGATTAACTACGTGGGCTAGTCATGGAAAGAATATAACACAACCCAACATTCTCCCACTTGTTGTTTTCTTTCCACAGGGGGCTACAAGAGAGCTTAGTCATTTTTCCAGCCCTGAAATGCCATTGTCTCTCTACACCAAGAGAACTTCTCAGAGCTCCCAGATTTTGTTAATGCATCTGCAATATTCTTCAAAGTGTACACCTTTAGCAGCAACACCTTTTTGTCTTCTATCATATCCCTCACAAAGTGATACTGAACATCAATGTGCTTTGTCTCTGAATAATATGCGGGGTTCTTTGCCAAGAAAATTGCACTTTTGCTGTCACAGTTTATCCTTATAGCTCCCTGTACTAACCCCATACTTGAACACAACTCTGCAACCAAACTGCTTCCTTGCTTGCAGGAGTGGCTGCATGTATTCTGCCTCTGTAGTTGATAATGTAACTACAAATTGTTTCTTACTCATCCAACTGAGTGCACCTCCAAATAGGTTAAACACATACCCACTTGTAGATCTTCTCTAATCCAGATCTCCAGCCCAGTCTGCATCAACAAAGTCACGAATATCCAACATTCTGTCTAATCCTGATGTTCTTTGGTAACACAAACCATAATCACTAGTGCCACGTAAATACCTGAAAACCCGCTTCACTGTTGTGTAGTGCTCCTTCCCTGGTTTTGACATAAACCTGCTCAATACTCCCACTACAGTGCAATGTCTGGTCTAGTACAGACCATTGCATACATTAGGCTACCGACATCACTTGCATATGGAACATGGGACATGTCCTCTTCCTCTTCTTGTGTCTTGGGACACTGTTTAGTAGATAACCTCACACTTACAGGAATAGGAACCTTCACCGGTTTACTATCCTGCATATTAAACCTCTGCAGTATTGTCTCAACAAACTTCCTCTAGTTTAACCAGAGCTTCCTCTTTTCTCGATCTCTTTTAATTTCCATGCCCAAAATATAGTTTGCAGCACCAATATCTTTCATGTCAAATTTGGAGGAAAATTGGGTCTTCAAATCTTGGATAATTTCTTTGTCATTTCCAACCAGCAACATATCATCCACATACAAGACCATATAAATAACATGGTCACCAATTAATTTACAATACACACAGTGATCTACTTTGCTTATGGTGAAGCCAAGTCCCCGTATAAATGTATCAATTTCTGATACCACATCCTTGGTGATTGTTTTAACCCATACAGAGACTTCTTTAACTTGAATACCAGTTCTTTCTTACCCTTCACCACAAAGCCTTCAGGTTTCTTCATGTATATTTCCTCTTCCAGATCCCCATGAAGAAATTTTGTCTTCACATCCATTTGTTCTACCTCAAATCAAAAGCAGCAACAATAGATAAAAGTAATCTAATAGAAGTTACCTTGGAAACAGGAGAAAAAAATATCACCAAAATCAATTCCCGGCACCTGGGAATAACCTTTTGCTACCAACCGAGCTTTGTATTTCTCCACCTTTCCTTCTACATTTGTCTTTTTCTTGAACACCCATTTACTGCTAATGGGTTTCCTTCTAGCCGGCAACTCCACTAGATCCCAAGCCTAATTTTTGTGCAAAGATGCCATTTCATCAACCATGGCCTCTTTCCAGAGTTTTCCATCATTTGAATCTACTGCTTCCTTCACAGTTCTGGGATCATCATCAATAATAGATAAAGAAAAATCCAAACAGAAATCAGATGGACTATATCTTTCTAGCTGCCTTCTTTCTCTAACTGATATTCTCACACTCGGAGTTTGTGGCTCTTCATCTTCTGATTCCTCCTCTACTGTAGAGTCTGATTCTTCCTCCTTAAGCTCAAACTCTATCTTCTCAGGTTCCTTTGGTTGGACTTCATGTTTAATAACATCTTTTACCTCTCTGAACACCACATCTCGGCTGTACACAACCTTCTGTGTGACTGGGTTCCAAACCTTATAACCCTTTAAACCATCCTTATACCCAATAAAGATGCACTTTTCAGATTTACTATCCAACTTGGTTCGTTTCTCCTTTGGAACATGTACATATGCATCACATCCAAATACTCTCAGATGTGAAAGATAGGGTTTCTTGCTAGTCCATAACTCTTGTGGAGTCTTATCCTCCAATGCTGATGAAGGTGATCTGTTGACCAAGTAACTTGCTGTCTCCACCGCCTCTGCCCAGAATTCCTATCCTAACCTGGCACCACTGAGCATGCTTCTTGCCCTTTCTATCAACGTCTTGTTCATTCTTTCTGTAACTCCATTTTGCTGAGGTGTATATGGAGTAGTCTTCTGTCATGCTATACCACATTTCTTACATAATTCTTCGAATTCCTTACTGCAAAACTCTCCACCATTATCTGTCCTCAACACCTTTATCTTCTTCTCTATCTAGTTTTCCACCAGAGCCTTGAATCCTTTAAACTTGTCAAAGACTTCAGATTTATTCTTAAGGAAATATATCCATGTATTCCTTGAGAAGTCATCTATAAATGATACATATTACACAGACTTACCCAGTGATGGAACCTTCACAAGTCCAAATGCATCACTATGCACAAGCTCTAATATATGTTTCGCCTTCTTATCACCAGAGGGGAAACTCACCCGATTCTACTTCCCATATACAAAATTTTCACAAAAATCAAAATCCAGAGAGCTATTACTCATACCTTCTACCATACCTTTACCATGAAGTATTCGAAGGCCCTTCTCTCCAATATGTCCAAGCCTTTGATGCCACAACATGCTCTTCTCTCCAGAGACCACTAGATTTTCTGCTCCACTTTTAGGAACCACAGAACTGTTGCACCCATCAACAACCATGCTATCTTGCAACTTGTACAGAGTTCCAATCCGAACTCCCCACATCAATACTAGTGCTCCCTGAACCATCTTGCAAGTATCCTTCTCGAACACAGTTTTTACACCTGCATCATCCAACTTGCTAACAGAAATCAGATTTATGGCTAATGCAGGAATATGAAGAACACCCTGAAGTGTTCTAACCCTTCCACCTTGCAGCTTCAACTTTACTTTTCCATGACCAATGATTCTAGCCTTCCTGTCATCCCCCAAGAAGACATCGCCACCATCATATTTCTCATACTCGTAGAACCACTCTCTATGGGGAGTGAAGTGAAAGGATGCACCTGAGTCAATCAACCATGCCTCATGATCTACATGTGTACTTAAAGAAGCTAAGTACACATCCCCACCTTCATCTGAGGTGGTTTTCCCCTCTGCAGGAGGAGCATCATCAGAACCCTTTCCTTTATCAAGAGCTTTAGATTTATAGTCCCTTTTGTACTGCCCTTCCTTTCTACATTTCCAGCACACCACCTTTACAGGTTTTCCTAGAGATTTAGATCTCCCTCTAGATTTAGATCTCCCACTCGATGACTTATTTTTGTTTCTGTGCTAGGACCATCCTCGTACAGACAAGGCATCACCATTCTGGCTCTCCATATTTTTCTGTCTCATCTCCTCCGTTAGCAAGGGTGAGACTATTTCATCAAACTGCAAGGCAATTTCATTGCTACCTATTGCAATAACTAGACTATCCCATGAATCTGGTAGAGAACACAACAAACTGTTGCACTTATCTTCATTTCTAATATCAATAGATGCTAACTGACTTACCACAGTATTAAATGCATTCAGATTTTCTATCACCGAGTCTCGAAATTTCATCCTCAGGTTATACAACTTTTTCCGCAAGAACAATTTATTCACTAGAGACTTAGATTGGTACAAAGTCCCTAACTTGTCCCACAAATCCTTCACCGTAGCTTCCCATGATACATTCAACAATACTGAATCTGAGACACATAATCGTATTGTGCTCTTTGCCTTTCGATCCAACTTCTTCCATTCTTCATTAGACACTACCGTTGGTTTAGCACCTGGATCTACCACAATCCACTGATATTTATCCACCAACAGATCCTCCATCTTGAGTTTCCACAACTCAAAACTCTTACCATTGAATTTCTCGATCTCTATCTTTCCACTGCTCGCCATCTTCTTTCACCACCAGAATCAATCTCACAAATCTCCCACTGATCAAGGTCTACCACAGGCCCGAGCGAAACCCCTCAGTAACAAAGGCATCACCTTGAAGCCAAAATTGCTCTGATACCAAATGTAGGTTTTAACCCTGTACATAAATTACCTGCATACGAATTCTAAAACATAGAATATAAACAATGCGAGAGCATAACACATATAACAAATATACACAGAGATTTTCCCCTGGATCCCAAAACTGAGACTACCAGCTTGATTTTTCATTATGTTCCTTTCAATGTTATAATACATATTTATACATGCCGAAGCATCCAATACCATGGACCAAAAACCATTGCGGCCAATACCATGGACTGAAAACCATCGCATCCAAAAAACATGTGCAAAAATCATGCATAAAACCATAGGTGGGTCTGCCCATCCTAACATAGAGTCCAATCCCCAACCCCATAAAGTGGGGTTACGGGTATGCCTCAAACCCCCTGTGACCCCCCCTGCTACACAAATTGGTGCAACAGAGGGGGGGCTCTGCCCCCCCTCTAAACCCCCAGTTTACTACGTGGGCTAGTCATGGAAAGAATATAACACAACCCAACAGGAGGGATAACGTCGTAGATCGTCCTAAGTAACCAAATGTATCATCATCAAACTATGAAGAATGTATGGGAGTCTACAAGATTCTTGAGATAAAGACATAGTCGACAAGACTCGGTCGAAGAAGCCTTTGCAATGGAAGAGCTTATAATTGGGGAGGTTCTAGAGCTCTTCATCTAAGACACTACACGATGCTGAATCGAGGTCCCTTATCTGAGTCATGACAAGAATAAGAGAGAATTCCTTTTTGTGGTGCATGGGATTGAGGCTATGAACTTAAAGGAAATTTTTGGATAACCTTATCCTTCAGATGTGAAAAACCCTAGTCAAGCAATGCTTCAGATTGGTGGAACCATATTTACCCTCATGTGATTGGTCGGAATGACGTGGCAGAAAATGAATAGAGTGGTTGTAGTCTATTAGTGGGAGGAACCTTTTGATAATAGAGTTACATCAGAGTTATGACATTGGAGGAATTATTTTAGAAATATCTGATACTAAAACTCTAATACATATAAGTTACATTGGATCTTTATAATAATAAGCAACTACCTAAACTCAGAAACACATAAGTGGTTTCCCTTTAAAAAAAAATCAGTGTATTATAATAAGAACTATGAGGAGCCCACATGGCATATTATACTCCTCTTTAGCAAATTGTATATTCCCTATTGATGTTTTTGTTATGTGACATGATTCAAAATATTTTCTGTCCGATATGTGATAAAGGGTTGCACTACAATATTGTGATATTCTAATCTTGCAGGTTCTCTAATATTGGAGAAAATTACCTCCATCCATGGTGATTAGATTTGATGTAGAAAATAATTTCCAATCCAACCAAGAGATCTTCTGGTTTATCAAAACTTAATGCACCAAGGATGGAATCACGAACAATTTCTTTCCTGCTAAATCGGGGACCCTTCTAATTCACTTATCTTTATAATGATATTTTCATCAAAGATCATTAACTAACTTTGAGTTAATGGGGTGTCTTTTTTCTGTCCAAAACCAACACTTCATGGGAAGTTACATAACCACATATATGGGTTTGTGGTGGTTTGGGCAAAAAGAGGAAATATTTCTAATAAATTGTTCCTCCCAACTACCCAAGGTAAACCCAACTCACTATTATTTTTTCCTATGCTAGAATATGGATGAAAAAAATGTCTTGATAAGGGATTTCTTGAGTAAAATGATCTTGATAAGGAGGGATGAATCCATTTTCAATATCTTTATTTTGATCATGCTCCTGTTGAATGCACTCTTACCACTTGTATCTAAACTTTGAAAAAAGTTGTCTAATCATTGAAGATGCTTCATAAATTTATGAGGTGAATACAAATCTATGGAATAATCATCAAATATCAAGAAAGAGAAAGAATCATAATCTACGTGGGTCTTAGTCTGTCTTCAAGCCTCAACCTCCCTCCAATCCAAAATCTCAATGTAAGTATAGATTTGAAGCTCTACATTCTCAAGAGGAAATTGAATATGTTCATGATCCTGAGCCATCATCAATTCCCGTACGTTTAGAGAATAAAAAATCTTGAAAATATGATGCAATTCCCTTCCAAGTTTCATAAAAAACCTATCAGGACAAGGCCTCAATGATATAAAAATAAGCCACTCCTTCAAAAAAGGAAAAGGATATTGTTATTGTTATTGTTAAGGCAAGGATATTGTTATTGTTATTGTTAAGGCTGAGTAGATTATTATAAATATAATGTTATTTTTCTTGTTAAGGCAAAGTATTAACACTGAAAAGAATTGGTTTTGTAAGGATGTATCATCATCAATAACAATAAAATGTAGGAATATATGTAAATCATATTATTTGGTTTCATCACATGTGACACCCTTAACTATAAATTCTTGAGGACAATGATTTTCGAAGGAGGGTACCATGTTATGGCACAAAAGGGGCAGTGATATTGGGCTACATGTTTATGGTATGATCCCAATTATGGTCATATATGGGCTTAAATGTGCATATAATATGTAAACATATAGGTAATAGGGTCAACCTAGTGATGAAGGGGCCACGTGGGAAATTTCTAAACAAATACATATAGAGATCAAATAGTCATCATTAAATACATGCGATTGTGATGTATGAATGTATTTGAGTATTTTGGGGAGGTTCTCCTTTTCTCTAATGGGTTATTCTATAACTTGACTAACTTATCTATATTGGAGTCGTGTTCCACACCAACATTGTTTTATATAATTTGTTTTTTTTTTTTTTTTTGACTAACTTATCTATATTGGAGTCGTGTTCCACACCCACATTGTTTTATATGCTTTGTAATTTTTTTTTTTTGGGATAATAACAACCCCCTATTGTGGTGCATTAGAAAAAGTGTAATTAGATGATATCTTTCACTGGAGAATTATATGAACACTATAAGTGAAAAGAAGTTATATGTGTAGATGGTTTTTCTCTAGACTTCTTGTCAAACATAGTAACATTTAAAGGTAATTTCATAGAAATAACTTATGATATTGGGTGATGGTGTATGGGAGAATTTATGAGGTATATTAATTCAAAGAAATCCAACGTTTCCAAAAGTGGCATGCTAATGTTGGAAAATGAATTATCATGCACACATGAATAAAATGTTTCACATAATAGGTGCTACATTGCCACCAACCACACTACCCTTGAGGACATAGCTACACCCTAAACCTTGAGTAAAAGTGGTTGAAGGGCCCGAAGTAAAATTATTTTCTTTTTGTTTTTTGAAAATAGAATCAAAAGGAATTGTTGCATTTGGGATTTTTGAGTTGTCAATGGGAATGCTCAAAAGAATAATAGAACTACCATGGGTATTTAATCTAAGGGTGCCCCCCATAAAAATAAAAATAAAAATAAAAATAAAATAAAATAAAAAATCCAAAATTAGGCAACTACATTTCGATATTAGGTTAACTAAAGCTAGGTAAGCCTTCAGTGGGTTAGTGGTATCCCCCAATTAGGGATACTTGATATACAAGGTACATGAATGTGAGGGACTGTATTATTGATTAGGAGGGATAATACTAGCATTTGCACTAAGAGGTGCAAAGCAACACTGATAGGGCATGAGGACCCTAAGTTCATCCTTGTTTGAGCCAAAAAGAGATCTTATTAGGTATCAGAGGTTTTGATATCGGAGGTTTTAACATGATAGGCATCACAAATATGCGATATTGGAAAGCTACGACACAGTGGAGGCAAAATCACACTAAAACATTATAAAAAAATGAATCACATCCGCATATGATACCAACGATCAATGATTATTAGAGGTGGCACTATGAAAGTCGATATCGACAGTTGGGGGTCCTATGATATCAGAAATCGGCATTTGAGGGTCCAATCCATGTATTTTATCTTTGGAATTGAGGTAGAGTGACCACATTTCAAAAACGTTGATATGTGATGAAATCGCTAGGAATGGACCACTAGTGTTAATGTGTTGGGGTGGGTAATAACAAATTAACAAAGGATTTGTCTGCAAAAACAAAGAATATAGAGCCTTTTGTCTCTCCTCCCAAAGGGACGTGTGGTAGCCAAAGACTGTACTTGATAAGGGACATGTGGCAAACAACAACTGGATGCGTTAAGGGATGAGTGGAAGCCAGTAATTTCTTACGAAAAGTGATAGCATAAGCTGATGTCATCATGGCGTGCCAACACGGTTGATACGTGGCAAGTGGATTCGACAGTTTCAAGGCTCAAAATAGGCCAAAAAAGGGTAACACATGACATTATTCACAAGGTGACAGGTGTCAGATACGTGGCAGTGATGCCATCATGTATGGGAGATTAGTGATCGGATTTTGAGGCATATTGTGCTTCGAAGTGAAACCTTTGATTGATAACCTTTGATTGAAGGGCTTTGATATGGGGGCTAGACTGCTGTCACATGAAGAGATGCAGGACCAAGGGCCAAATGCAGAAGGTGATAAGCGATTTGAAATTGATGAATTGACATGTTGTGCACCAAGGTTACACCTCCGATTGGAAATGGCTAATAAAGAGGGCCCTAATTTGGTGGCTAGCACGACAACCACAAAATAATTCAAAGGAATCAAGGGCTATTGGCATATCTCAATCAGAGATCGACGGATGTAAGTCAAGGTTTCATTCCAAAAGCTCTGATGAAGGGCAGATGCGACTTTATATTAAAGATGTTTTGATAAAATTAATCAGGTTCGGAGATAGACGAGATCACAAGTTTTGCTAGGACAACCATCTGATTTCTCTAATAAAAATCTCTGGTAAATTTGATGTGTACAATATTACATTGAATCTGTTATAATAAAGGTAATCAAGGGCATGAGACATATCACAATTGGAGATCGGCAGATCTAAGCGAAGGTTTCATTCCAAAAGCTGCGATGAAGGGTGGATGCAATTTTATATTAAAGATGTTCTGATAAAATTAATCAGGTATGGAGATAGACAAGATCACAAGTTTTTGTAGGAAAAGGATTTGATTTCTACGGTAAAGTTGATGTGTTTCGAAGGTCATGTGGATGAACGTTACGTCAATTAATGGTGAAATGCAGTGAATTTATGGTTTTCAATATTCTAAATGCTTTCATTAATACTAACGATTCTCGAAGATTTCTCTCATAAAAGTATTGGATTCATGCATAATTGGTCCTTTTCTCTAAGTGTAGGCACTAGTCATTCTTGTGTTTTTTCCTTGTAAGCTAGTCCAGATAAATATAATTCACAAGAAATGTCTTGACCGGCTAAACCTAGAAGGAAAATTCTTATTCAACAAAAGCCAATTTCTCTTCCTCCTGAGGTCACAGAAATTCCTAGGCTATTTTCTGACATGACATGCACCCCTGATGTTGGGGTCGCTAGTTGGGAGGCCATGTATAAGATTTTTGAAGATGAAGGGCCAAAAGGTGCACAAAAAAGTCACAACAATGGATAGGGTTCCTATGTTAGAAATTACATACAGTGGTGTGGCCAATTTGTTTCTCCATAGAATTGGCACTCGGCCAAGAATCTTTCCTTATATGGATATGATCAGATGGGTCATTGATCATATGAACATTGCAAGTAGGAAATTCATGACCAAGAGATGGATGTTCATCGACTCTTTCACTGGAAAATATTTTTGTGCAATGTACCACCTCCCACCAGCTCAAAAGAAATATGATAAAGACTTCACTGAGAAGTTCATGCAAGAAAATGAACACCAATATGAGGTTATTCAAGGATGGAGAAGAGACCCACACAAGCATAAGCAGGAGGACAAGGGTATGTATGTTATAGCCTCTATTAATGCACCCTAATGTTTTGTTGCTGCAGTGGTCTGTAGATTGTTTAGCTATGCCAATACCTAGAAGTTTTTAGACCAATGTGTGCCCCTAATTTAAGTTGCCTTTGATAGTTATGTAATGGACTGGGGAACTATTATGTCCAACAACCTAAGAAACCAAATCCTAGAATATAGGAAAAAGTTTAATTTTTTCTGAAACTATTGTTGTCCCATTCTACATTAGTGCCTACATTATGGATTCTATTTGTTTCACTTCATATTTTCCATCCATGGGATGGAAATGGACTATTGAATACCATTTTCCTATTAACATTTACCATAATATTCTATGGGAATCAAAATACTGACCCCATTTTTACAATATTAGCCACGCTGCCGTCCTTCCTATTTACCAGTTTGTTTTCAATGAGAAGTTCTCTAGAAACTCATATGAAGGCAACATTGACTTCTTATCAATTGGAAGATGGTTTGGGTAGGAATCATTTACCTATTTTCAAGTTTTTTGCAACCTTTCACAACCTTGTGTGTTTCCCGTGTATGTCCCCGCTAAGTTCCTAGCCCGGGAAATAACACACCAGACTATGGGAAATAACTTGTCTAAGGTCATGAAAGAAAAAAAGAAGACAACGTGGCCTATTTCTCTGTTTCCTTGTGGATTTTATTCTGTATGGAATTTCAAGCATGCTACTAAGGATATGGAGGAAATCCAACTAGTGAACTTTCTAACCATTCCAAATCGACAATATGATCCAATAGATACTGGCAAAAATATTACAACATAGGCAAAGATCAGGTAGTTTACAAACGAGCCTGATAAATTTGATGATTTCTTTCAATCGGCCTCAAATTATGCAGTGGTTGAAAAATAAGCAACAACACGCCTCAGCCCTGAGGAATTAGTGCAGTTTCGTCAATACAGGGTTAAGATTATTTTTCCATTTCCCCAGTGAAATTTTGAATCTAAATCAGCAAAACAGAGAACAAGACACAAGAAAGAGCACATCTCTGAGTCAAGATGCAGTTCATGTAACTGAAACATCGACAACTAGTGAATCAAAGGCAGAGAAGGAAATGACAGAAGAAAGTCTGGATGTGATTTGGGATTAGCTTCTTAAATGTTGGCATTATGATTCTGGTATGGCTTTATGATACATATGTTGTACTTGATGGCAACCCACTCATCTCAGATGATAAATTATAGTGCAGAAAAGTTCACGCACTTATATGCAGAGAAAAGCTTATTCTATGTAGAGAAAAGTTCACGCACTTATATGCAGAGAAAAGTTTATTTCATGTAGAGAAAAGTTCACGCACTTTTATGCAGAGAAAAGTTTATTTCATGTAGAGAAAAGTTTATTTCATGTAGAGAAAAAGTTCACGCACTTTCATGTTGGAGAACTTACCTTTGGTCCATGGTAGTTAGTCCTTGGTATTTGAACCTATGGTACCTCGTCAAAAGTGTGTATATGTTGGAGAACTTACCTTTGGTCCATGGTGGTTAGTCCTTGGTATTATTGAGCCCCATGTTTTTGGGCCCCTTGTATTGGTTATCTATGGTATTGATCCATGATTTTAGGAAGAAGCTTGCCTATATAAAGCAAAGGAGATCACTTGGCTAATTCATTCTTGCAAATCGAATATCTTAAGATCTGAAATATTGGGTTATTGTTTTAAAAGTTTGATCTATGAAAGGGAAGTTGAAAGTGAATCTGTGAAGGGTGATCTCTCGAGCGCTGCAGCTGCGGAAGTGCGGAGGCGCCACAGAAGGCGCAGTGCGGAGGCGCCACAGAAGGCGCAGTGCGGAGACGCCACAGAGGCGCCACAGAAGGCGCAGTGCGGAGACGCCACAGAAGGCGTAGTGCGGAGGCGCCACAGAAGGCGCAGTGCGGAGACGCCACAGAAGGCGCAGTGCGGAGACGCCACAGAGGCGCCACAGAAGGCGTAGTGCGGAGGCGCCACAGAAGGCACAGTGCGGAGACGCCACAGAGGCGCCACAGAAGGCGCAGTGCGGAGGCGCCACAGAAGGCGCAGTGCGGAGGCGCCACAGAAGGCGCAGTGCGGAGGCGCCACAGAAGGCGCAGTGCGGAGATGCCACAGAGGCGCCACAGAAGGCGCAGTGCGGAGGCGCCACAGAAGGCGCAGTGCGGAGGCGCCACAGAAGACGTAGTGCGGAGACGCCACAGAAGGCGCAGTGCGGAGGTGCCACAAAAGGCGCAGTGCAGAGGCGCCACAGAAGGCGCAGTGCAGAGGTGCCACAGAAGGCGCAGTGCGGAGGCGCCACAGAAGGCACAGGTGCGGTGGTCGCGGCGCCACAGAAGGCGCAGGTGCGGAGGTAGTACAGATATCCGCAGATCTATACCAGTGAAGTTGCGATCCCTGCTTAAAATTTGTTTTAACTGCCTTTGACTATTCTGTAGGGTTTTGGGTGCATAACTGATGTTTGGTTACTGGTATTGAGTTCAGATAACAACATGATTAATGACTTATCTTTATGTACTAGATCTAGTTGATAACTCTCATAATATCATTGTATATGTATGGATCTGGTGATTGGGTGATTCAGAAGGTTGTTTGATTATGAGCTTCAATGTTGTTGTTGGATCCAGTTTGAAAATTTATGAAAAGTGGTCCTTGAAAGAAAAGAAGTAGGGGGTTGTAGCTCCCTTCCAGGAGAGACTGGAAAATGAGAGAGAGTTGTAGCTCTCTGCAGGTTGCAGCCTGCGTACTGGTAAAGGACTGCACCAGTACAAAATCATTGTAACAGGAGTTTCTAATTTGAAAGAAGATAGAGACATATTGCAGCAGGTGGTTTTCACCCACATTGGGTTTCCACCTTATATCTGGTGTTCTTTGGTGTGACTATCTATTTTTCTTGTTCATGCTCATTATTTTATGGTACTGATATGCAAAAATAATTCAAAGTGTAAATAAGGAAGATTTGTTAAAAGAACTTGATAATACTGATTCACCCCCCCTCTCAGTATTATTTTCAACAATTGGTATCAGAGCAGGTCCTTCAGAGAAGCTTGATCGCTTGAAGGTAGATCATTCATCATGAGCAACTACGAGAGAGAAGCATCAATCAGGCCACCAATTTTTGATGGGACGAACTTCAATTATTGGAAGATAAGAGTTACTTCCTATCTTCAATCTCTTAGTATAGAAGTTTGGGATATCATAGAGACAGGCTACACTTTTCCTTCGGCTACTCCTACAAATTTGGCCGAGAAGAAGAAATATGAAACAAATGCGAAAGCAGTCAATACTCTATTGGGATGCTTATCCCAATCGGAATTCGTGAAGGTAATGCACTATAAATCCGCAAAAGAAATATGGGACAAAATTGTCACGAGCTATGAAGGAGACGAACATGTAAAGCGTGCTAAACTTCAAACTTTCAGGATTCAGTATGAGAATCTCAAAATGTATAATGATGAAAGTGTGGCTAACTATTTCCTTAGGGTAGATGAAATTGTTAACTGCATGAAAAACTTGGGTGAAGAAATAAAAGAGGCTATTGTGGTTGAAAAAGTCCTAAGATCCTTGTCCCCCAAGTTTGAATCTAAAGTGTCCGCTATAGAGGAAAAAGAAAATCTACAAAGTCTCACCATGTCTCAACTACATGGAATTCTAACTGCTTATGAAATGAGAAAGGGAGGTCCATCAGACAGAAGAGAAGCGGCTTTCAAGGCTTCAGGCAATGGAGATTACTATGAAGCAAGTCACGTGCCAGAAGAAGAAGAAGAAGAATCAAATTTTGTCAGAAATCTTCAAAGGGGTTATGGAAGGTTCAGAGGTAAGTTACCTTTTAAATGTTTTGCTTGTGGAAGAGTAGGTCATTATGCTGCAAAATGTCCTTATAAGGATAAAGGAAAGGAACCTGCTAGATGGAACAAGAAACAGAGTGCAAACAAGAAAAGTTACTACACTCATGAAGATAGTGATGGTCTATCGATTAGTGATGAAGATGAACAAGGTAATGACTATAAACTGTTAATGGCATTTGAAGATGATGATTATATGGATGCTATAGATGTGGATAGCCTTTTTGAAGAAATTACTAGACTCAAGAGATGTATAGAAGAAAAGAATATGATCATTGATACTCTACAATTTCAAATTGATGAAAAGGAAAAACATCTTGAAAAATTAGAAGGTGAAATTGTTGGTCTTAGAAAAGAGATTGAGAAAACAAAAGCTATTAATCTTAAGTTTGTCAAAGGATCTGAAACTTTGGATGAGATTATCAATGTACAACGTTCTCCACTAAACAAGACAGGTCTGGGCTATAATGGAGAAACTTCTCAAGCAACCACTTCAAAAAGTTATCTTGATGCAGCAAGAAGGAATGAGCAAAAGCACAATGAAGACCATCAGGCAAGGCAGGGACGAATTGCAAACAGAGACTATCAAGGGCAATCCATTTTAAGGGTGAACAAAAGCTACAACCAGCCACAGGTAAAATCTTCTCAATTTAGTTCAAGAATGGATGACAATAGAAATTACAATCATTTGGCCGGTAGATTTGATAACCGCAGAAATTTCTTCAATGGACAATGTTTCTCTTGCCATAACTTTGGTCACAAAGCAACTCAATGTGTTTCATATAAAACAATCATGACTAGAGAAGCTCAAAAACAAAGAAGTATGATCGAGATTACAAAAAGGACCTATAACAACTTTTCGGCTCTTGAAAATGAAGTTGAATGTTCTATTTGCAATAACTTTGGTCATGAAGATTCTGAATGCAGGAGCAGGTTTCAGCAGACAAAGGAACAAGCCTCAAACACCAAAACATGGAGAATAAAGGAACCACAAACAGAAAGATGTGGGATAGCATTCTATGCAGAGGGACAGGAAAATCTATGGTACATTGACAGTGGATGTTCGAAGCATATGATAGGTGATAAAGAAAAACTTGAGTCATATTCTGCTCTAGAAAAGGGAAAGAAAGTTTCTTTTGGAAATGATACTCCTGCAACTATAAAAGGAAAAGGCACTGCTCAGTTAAAAGAAAAGGTCAAGGCTGGAAATGTTTTGTATGTTGATGGATTGAAACATAATCTTCTAAGTGTCAGCCAGATGTGTGATCAAGGAACCGAGGTGATATTTAGAACAAATGGATGTCTTGTTCGTGATCTTGATACAGGTAAAACGGTGATCAAAGGTAAAAGAACTCCAAATAATCTATATGTATTTGAAGAAGGACAACAACAATGCTATCTAAGCAAGGATGATGAACACTGGCTATGGCATCGGAGGTTGGGGCATCTAAGCTTTTCACAAATAAGGAAAGCATGCAAATATCAGGCAGTTCGCGATCTTCCAGATATCAAAATTCTAGACAACACCATATGCAAATCATGTCAGTTTGGAAAGCAAACCAGAACTAATTTTCCAGAGAAGGAAGGATCAGCTAGCATGCCTCTTGAGCTAGTACATACAGATACATGTGGTCCATTCAGAAAAAGGACACCTCGAGGAGAAGAATACTTGATATTATTCATTGACGATTTCTCCAGGTTTGTCTGGTTAGGACTAATGAAGCACAAAGATGAAGCATTCGAAAAATTCAAATCCTTCAAAGCCTTGGTTGAAAATGAATCAGGATACAAAATTAAGTGCCTCAGATCTGACAGAGGTGGGGAGTTTACCTCGAATGAATTTTTTGATTTCTGTGAAGAACATGGGATAAGAAGAGAATTCTCTACAGCTAGAACTCCTCAGCAAAATGGAGTTGTGGAAAGAATGAACAGAACAGTCCAACAAATGGCTCGTGCTATGCTTGATGAGTCGGGTACTCCCGCAACTTTCTGGGGTGAAGCTGCACATGCTGCGGTTGTTATTCTCAACAAAACAAATGTCCATGTTAACAACACTCAAACCCCTCATGAGCTCTGGTGTGGTGAGACTCCTTCGGTGAAGCACTTCAAAATCTTTGGGAGCAAATGTTATATTAAGAATACTGATGAGCAACTTGGAAAACTTGAACCTAGAGCAGATGAAGGCATTCTTCTTGGTTATTCTCCACATAGCAAAGCATACAAGTGCTACAATAAAAGACTTGGCAGAATTGTTGACAGCATTGATGTAGTGGTTGATGAGAAGGGATACATTCCTAGGCAAGTACATCATGAAGACATCGAAGAAGATGAAGGCTACCCTCAAAGACAGAATGATGAAGAAGAAGAACCTCAAGAAGAACCAGAGGAGCAGACAAGAATAGAAGAGAAGACTCCATCCAGATATGTTCAGAAGAATCATCCAGAATCTCAGATTGTGGGGCAGAAAGAAGCAGGTGTACAAACAAGAAGAACAATTGCAGAAGCTTCAAGCTATTTGGCATTACTCTCTTCCACTGAACCACAAAATGTGAAAGAGGCATGCAAAGATGAATGTTGGGTCAAAGCAATGGATGAAGAACTTGAGCAGATCGAAAAGAACAACACTTGGGAGTTGGTTCCTAGACCAAAAGATAAGAATGTTATAGGAACAAAATGGGTCTTCAAAAATAAATTGAATGAAAATGGAGAAGTAATTAGAAACAAGGCCAGACTTGTTTGTAAAGGGTATGCGCAGCAAGAAGGAATAGATTTTGAAGAAACCTTTGCTCCTGTTGCAAGACTTGAGGCCATCCGAATGTTCCTTGCTCTCTCAAGCTTTCAAAACTTCAAAGTATTTCAAATGGACGTGAAATCAGCCTTTCTGAATGGAGACTTAGAAGAAGAAGTATATATTGAGCAGCCAGATGGTTTCATTCTTGGAAATGATCCAAATCTTGTATGCAGATTGAAAAAGGCTCTCTATGGTCTCAAACAAGCTCCAAGGGCTTGGTACTATCGTTTGGACAAATATCTTCATCAACAAGGTTTTTCAAAAGGATCAACAGATAGCAATCTTTATATAAAAGTTGAAAATGACAAATTGCTAATACTTGTTGTGTATGTAGATGACATTATCTTTGGCAGCAATGAAGAAGCTATGAGTCAAAGCTTTGCCTTGGTCATGCAGAAAGAATTTGAAATGTCCTTGCTGGGAGAACTGACATATTTCCTTGGTTTGCAAATCCAACAAAAGGAAGGAGGAATCTTTTTGTCTCAAACCAAGTATCTCAAACAGATTTTGAAGAAATATGGCATGGAAGATGCAAAACCAGTATGTACACCCATGGTCACAGGATGTAGCCTCAGTGCAAATGATGAATCTGCAGCAGTACATCAACCAACCTACAGATCTATGATTGGAAGTCTACTTTATCTGACAGGTACCCGACCGGACATCATGCATGCAGTTGGAATAGTTGGAAGATTTCAGGCAAATCCGAAGGAGACTCATCTTCAGGCAGTGAAGAGAATTTTCAAATATCTTCAAGGGACTCAAAATTATGGTTTATGGTATCCTAGAGATACAAATCTCACACTTCATGCTTATACAGATGCCGATTGGGCCGGAAGCGTGGATGACAGGAAGAGCACAAGTGGTGGCGCATTCTTTATGGGTTCCAGACTAGTATCTTGGTTCAGCAAGAAACAGAGTTTGATTGCCTTATCTACAGCTGAAGCAGAATATGTTGCTGCTGCATCTTGCTGCACTCAACTCCTTTGGATGATGCAGACCTTGCAGGATTTTCAAATCACTTGTACACCACCTATCTCCATCTTATGTGATAACACAAGTGAAATCAACATCTCAAAGAACCCAGTCATGCATTCAAAAACCAAGCACATACCAATCAAGTATCATTTTCTTCGGGAACAAGTGCTTGAACAAAAGGTCAAGTTGGAGTATGTTCCTTCTAAGGAACAAGTTGCTGATATACTCACCAAACCATTGCCCAGGGAGACTTTTGAATACCTAAGGCAAAAGCTGGGGGTTGTTGATGCATCATCTTGTTGTTGAATCTCTTCTGATTGTTGGTTGTACGGGAATATGCGTACATGTGCTGGGTTGCGGATTGGTTGAAGATCAGATAGCACTGGTTCAGGGGGAGCTTATAATGCATTGTTGGCATTATGGAGGATGTACAGAAGGCGATCATGGATGCTGATCTGAATATTACTGCAATATGTCTCTATCTCTTTCATGGTCATTTATGGTGTTTGGTGGATTATGTTTCTTCTTTACAGATCTGGTTCATATTCAGGGGGAGCATGCTCTTAGGGGGAGCATAACCCTTTGCCCTTGATGTCAAAGGGGGAGAATGAGCTGAAGATTTTGAGGTTGCCATCAAGTCCAAAGGGGGAGATTGTTGGCATTATGATTCTGGTATGGCTTTATGATACATATGTTGTACTTGATGGCAACCCACTAATCTCAGATGATAAATTATAGTGCAGAAAAGTTCACGCACTTATATGTAGAGAAAAGCTTATTCTATGTAGAGAAAAGTTCACGCACTTATATGCAGAGAAAAGTTTATTTCATGTAGAGAAAAGTTCACGCACTTTTATGCAGAGAAAAGTTTATTTCATGTAGAGAAAAGTATATTTCATGTAGAGAAAAAGTTCACGCACTTTCATGTTGGAGAACTTACCTTTGGTCCATGGTAGTTAGTCCTTGGTATTTGAACCTATGGTACCTCGTCAAAAGTGTGTATATGTTGGAGAACTTACCTTTGGTCCATGGTGGTTAGTCCTTGGTATTATTGAGCCCCATGTTTTTGGGCCCCTTGTATTGGTTATCTATGGTATTGATCCATGATTTTAGGAAGAAGCTTGCCTATATAAAGCAAAGGAGATCACTTGGCTAATTCATTCTTGCAAATCGAATATCTTAAGATCTGAAATATTGGGTTATTGTTTTAAAAGTTTGATCTATGAAAGGGAAGTTGAAAGCAAATCTGTGAAGGGTGATCTCTCGAGCGCTGCAGCTGCGGAAGTGCGGAGGCGCCACAGAAGGCGCAGTGCGGAGGCGCCACAGAAGGCGCAGTGCGGAGATGCCACAGAGGCGCCACAGAAGGCGCAGTGCGGAGGCGCCACAGAAGGCGCAATGCGGAGACGCCACAGAAGGCGCAGTGCGGAGACGCCACAGAGGCGCCACAAAAGGCGCAGTGCGGAGGCGCCACAGAAGGTGCAGTGCGGAGACGCCACAGAAGGCGCAGTGCGGAGGCGCCACAGAAGGCGCAGTGCGGAGGCGCCACAGAAGGCGCAGTGCGGAGACGCCACAGAGGCGCCACAGAAGGCGCAGTGCGGAGGCGCCACAGAAGGCGCAGTGCGGAGGCGCCACAGAAGACGCAGTGCGGAGACGCCACAGAGGTGCCACAGAAGGCGCAGTGCGGAGGCGCCACAGAAGGTGCAGTGTAGAGGCGCCACAGAAGGCACAGTGCGGAGGCGCCACAGAAGGCGCAGTGCGGAGGCGCCACAGAAGGCGCAGTGCAGAGGCGCCACAGAAGGCACAGGTGCGGTGGTCGCGGCGCCACAGAAGGTGCAGGTGCGGAGGTAGTACAGATATCCGCAGATCTATACCAGTGAAGTTGCGATCCCTGCTTAAAATTTGTTTTAACTGCCTTTGACTATTCTGTAGGGTTTTGGGTGCATAACTGATGTTTGGTTACTGGTATTGAGTTCAGATAACAGCATGATTAATGACTTATCTTTATGTACTAGATCTGGTTGATAACTCTCATAATATCATTGTATATGTATGGATCTGGTGATTGGGTGATTCAGAAGGTTGTTTGATTATGAGCTTCAATGTTGTTGTTGGATCCAGTTTGAAAATTTATGAAAAGTGGTCCTTGAAAGAAAAGAAGTAGGGGGTTGTAGCTCCCTTCCAGGAGAGACTGGAAAATGAGAGAGAGTTGTAGCTCTCTGCAGGTTGCAGCCTGCGTACTGGTAAAGGACTGCACCAGTACAAAATCATTGTAACAGGAGTTTCTAATTTGAAAGAAGATAGAGACATATTGCAGCAGGTGGTTTTCACCCACATTGGGTTTCCACCTTATATCTGGTGTTCTTTGGTGTGACTATCTGTTTTTCTTGTTCATGCTCATTATTTTATGGTACTGATATGCAAAAATAATTCAAAGTGTAAATAAGGAAGATTTGTTAAAAGAACTTGATAATACTGATTCACCCCCCCCTCTCAGAATTATTTTCAACATTAAAGACACGGAGCCTATAAACCATAAACTTCATCGCAAACACATATTTCTTAGACTCATCTAATCACTGAGAATAACTTGTTCATTGTTGAGGCTTCTAAAGAAACTATGGACTTTGATGATTTGGAAATCATCCCATTTTTTCTGACATCTGAGTTCATTCTCAATATTGAGGAGATTCCTCCTTTGGACATATATTATAGTCCCAAACATAGAGCAGTAGTCAGTAGGTAGAGAAAGAGGAGAAGGACTGAACAAAGGTAGGATTTGGTCTTAGGAAATTCCTCCTTTCAATAATGTGGAAAGATGCCTAAGTGGCCAATGTTGAAGATCTTAGGAGACTATCAAAATATGCAGGAGCCTATGCTAGTGCAACAATCGACAAAGCCATAGAATTGAAACAACTCCTAATAGAGAAAGATGATACAATAAGGCACCTTGAACAAAATTTAGAAAATGAAAAGCAAGGAATTGTCTAGCAATGAAAATCTCAATTAGCACAATTGCAAACTAGTTTCGATGGGCTGAAGATTCAATATGAATCTGACATGAAGAGTCAGGATGCCCATATACATGAGATAGATTGCGGAATTGAGAAACTAAAGGCTAATCTTGAGATGACATAATTCATGAAAGAAGAAGCGGAGTTGAATAACCTGCTTTCTCATCAGAAGGTTTTATTTTTCCAAAAGATGGCCATTATCTAAGAGATGTGCTAGTCAACTGATGCACTTGTGAATCAACTATCTGATTTGAGGACATACACCAAGGAAGTTGAAGAGAAAATCTATGATTTCATTGACTAGAAGAACAATTTTGAGGTCCGATTAACAAATATGCCCAAAATAGAAGAATCTCAGAGAGAGATGTCCTCCAAGAATGGGAGATAAGGTTTAAAAATGTGGAGATGGAAATATATAGTGCCATGGAAATATCTAGAAACATGATTGAGTCAATCAATGATATTCTGTTGCAGGCAAATTTAATCTCCGAGATCCTAGAAGATACATTGCTTGATGTTAAAATATTCACAAAATATTGGCAAGAATCATCAAATAAGAAGGTTGAGCAGATAAAATATCTATAAAATATTGACATGGAATGCCATTGGGATTTCCTAGTCTAACCACTTGGGCAATGGTTGATGTTTATGTGTCTTCTAAATACAACCAGTGAGTTGCTGCTAGCACTCAGCAACGCGTTATTCACTAGACAGATGTGCATTAGGCTTGAAAATCCACCTGAATTGAAGTCAATGACATATATATGTGAACTTCAACAACGATTGGCATAGTAGTCTTCATCCAAGTCTTTATCAATTTGTTGTAATAAGATTGTACTATTAGTTTGTATTTTTTATTTTAAGTGTGGTTTGTTTGGACGAGCGCAACATTTTATGGACTTTTCTATATTTGATTTTTGGTTTTAAACTGTAAATCCCTTTCATTGTTATGAAGAAAGGGGGTTCTAAAATTTTGGAAGAAGTATTTTGGTTTTTACTACTGTAGCTCTAAAAAAGTCTTAATAGAAAGAAGAACCACAGTGATTTTACTTATGAGTAAAGTGAATTTTTATCGGGTACTATTATATTTACATTGATGTTATGTTTTTGAGCTGAAGTATTGTTTTAATTCAAGTTTGCAATATATGTTATTGCATGCGATTATATCAGTATCACCATTGATGTGTTTTAATCAAAATCTGTTAAGTATACATAAGAACAATGATATCATAGATATGTAGTTGATAAATTGGTGTTTTTGTTATATGTTAGCACTTGACAAGAGCACTTTCTCTGATACCCATATCTCATTAATATTCTTGAAGGCATGTACTTCAATATGCGATAATCTCTAACCTCAAATTTGCTCTAATCTCCGATACCTAGAATTGGTATGGTGTATTAACATTGATTAATAAGAATTTCATGTCTACCTTGATATCGAGACTTTTGAATGAAACCTTCGATATCAAATTGTCAATCATTGATTCACTTGTGGACCCGATATAATTATAAGATTGGATTTAATCTAAGATCATATCCATTTATCGGAACTTTCATTATGTGCCATCATCCCAAATGGCTAACAATATGGATGCCATATTGATATTAAAAGGATTTTAATTATAATTTTGCATCTACCATATCAGAGCTTTATTATAGCGCAAGCTTTCAAACTATGGCATGTTGATATTATCTCCAATAAAAAAATATCTGATATTATAGACCCGATATAGTCATTAAAATGACTTAATTATGTTATCGCATCTGTTCCACATCGGATTTACCCATATCGCAAATGTTTTGTGTTGTCTCATTTTGAATGTTGTGATGAGTAAACCTCTAATTTCACTACTGGTTCCGAATTGAAGGACTGCATTATGTTGATTATGTTTGCGTATGTGGTACATCCCCGTGGGGATGAGTTATATATATATATATATATATATATATATATATATATATATGTTTTTGTGTGTGTGTGTGCATGTAAAAGCTGAAGGCAAAGATGTGTGTAATGGATACTAAAGGTAAACATAGAATGTTTGATGCTTAAGAGGCATAACAAATCGTATGCTATAACAAACAACATGATAACAAAGATTAATAACTTATTAAGGAAGAGACAAAACTAATTACATGTCATGGTTGAACCATGAGAGGTTGGATCAAAATTGAAATATAGTGGGTTATGAGACCCTTTTATTAATATGAAGATTACATGGAAGACCTGCTAGATAGTAGGGTCCTTATCTGCTTGCACGCCTTTTGTTTTCGAAGTTACAACTTACTGTGTTGCATGGAAAGCATTAGATTAATGTCGAGGGGAGTTTTCCCTTTGTTGGCATTATGAGACAAGTGTTGGCCTTGATGGCAAATCACACTGATGACAAATCATAGTGCAGAAGGATAGCAGCAAGGAATTGATGATCAGACTACAAGTATGAAGAGAAAATATATACACGCTGGTTCACTATATACCAAGTCGCGTATACAAGCAGGTTCACTATATACCAAGTCGCGTATACGCAGGTTTGCTATTTACCAAGTCGCGTGTACACGCGGGTTGGCTTCAGTAAAAGAGCGTGTATGTGGAAAACTTATCTTTGGTCCGTGGCGGTTATTCCTTGGAAGTTGTGCCTATGGTTTTGGACCATGGTGTCTCGACGGACGTGTTGATCCCTAGTTTTGAAGTTGATGGTATTGGATTTCTATGGTTTTGGCCCTTGGTATTGAGCAAGGCCTAAGGCTATATAAGGAGAAGAAGATCATTAGGCATAGTACAATTGAAAAGTCTTGAATATCTGAAAAAGAAAGAGATCTGGTATGCAGGTTCTGGGTTGCTTGATCTAAGCTAAGGAGAAATCACACCGGTTGATGGAAGACTAGATCTAAGGACAGATCAGGATCTAATGGTTTGAAATGCACTATTATGATATGGTTTATTATGCCTATTTCTAGATCTGCATACTGACGCAATGTTATGTTCTGGGTCTAACTGATGTCTGGTACAGCTGCAAGTTAAGAGAATTTATTTTTAGATCTGTACGCAGGTTGTCTTTGGTAAAAGCGCGTGTATACACGGGTTTCTCTCATTGAAGTAGCGTATATCTTTTGAAGTTTGATTTTTGGGGTTGCAGTTGGGTCTGACTGTTATTGCAGAGTTCTGTAGTCTGCTCTGTATTCTGGTGACTGGGTTTGACAGGGTTTCAGTGATTCAGTGATTCAAAGGTTGATGATGCTAGTATTGATTTTTTTATGCTTCAATGATGAAAGTTGAATGAATTGTGGTCTTCAGATTGTAATGTTGTGCTTCAGGAATATCCAGTCTGAAAATGTATGAAAAGTGGTACCTGAAGGAAAGAAGATTGTAGGCCAGCACCTACGTACTAGTATCTAAGCTAGTACAAGAGCAAAGGGGGTTGGAGCTCCCTTCCAAGGAAGTTTGGAGAACGAGAGAAGGTTGAAGCCTTCAGCAGGTTGTAGCCTGCGTACTGGTATAAGGCTGCACCAGTACAAAAGATTGTAAATTGAAGTTTCATATTAAAGAAAGATAGAGACGACTTGCAGCAGGTGGTTTTCACCCACATTGGGTTTCCCCCTTATATCATGGTGTTCATGTGTGTGTTTTCTGTGTGATGATCTGTTCTGTTATACTGCACCTGTTTTACTATCATGGTTAATAATGTTCTGATGCATTTACTGAAGATAAGCTACTGAATCATAAGTTTTCTTGTTATACGCTGGTTGCTTTAGACACAGTCGCGTGTACACGCTGTTGCACTTAACTGAAGTAGCGTATATGTTTCTGAGCATAAAATGAAAAAGTTTTCTGATAATACTGATTCACCCCCCCCTCTCAGTATTATTTCCAACAATTGGTATCAGAGCAGGTCCTTCAGAGAAGCTTGATTGCTTGAAGGTAGATCGTTCATCATGAGCAACTACGAGAGAGAAGCATCAATCAGGCCACCGGTTTTTGATGGGACAAACTTCAATTATTGGAAAGTAAGAGTTATTGCCTATCTTCAATCTCTTGGTACAGAAGTTTGGGACATCGTAGATACAGGCTACACTTTTCCTTCAGCTACTCCTACAGATGCAAACGAGAAAAAGAAATATGAAACAAATGCGAAAGCAGTCAATACTCTATTGGGATGTATATCTCAATCGGAATTCATGAAGGTAATGCACTATAAATCTGCAAAAGAAATATGGGACAAAATTGTCACGAGCTATGAAGGAGACGAACAGGTAAAGCGTGCTAAACTTCAAACTCTCAGGATTAAGTATGAGACTCTCAGAATGTATAATGATGAAAGTGTGGCTAACTATTTCCTTAGGGTAGATGAGATTGTTAATTGCATGAAAAACTTGGGTGAAGAAATAAAAGAGGCTATTGTGGTTGAGAAGGTTTTAAGATCTTTGTCCCCCAAATTTGAATCTAAAGTGTCTGCCATAGAAGAAAAGGAAAATCTGCAAATTCTTACTATGTCTCAGCTTCACGGAATTTTAACCGCTTATGAAATGAGAAAGGGAGGTCCATCAGACAGAAGAGAAGCTGCCTTCAAGGCTTCAGGCAAAGAAGATTATTATGAAGCAAGTCACATGCCAGAAGATGAAGAAGAAGAATCAAATTTTGTCAGAAATCTTCAAAGGGGTTCTGGAAGGTTCAGAGGTAAGTTACCTTTTAAATGTTTTGCTTGTGGAAGAGTAGGTCATTATGCTGCCAAATGTCCTCACAAAGATAAGAATGACAAGGGAAAGGAACCTGTTAAATGGAACAAGAAACAGAATGAAAAGAAGAAAAGCTATTACACTCATGAAGATAGTGATGGTCTTTCAAATAGTGATGAAGATGAACAAGGTAATAGATATAAACTTTTAATGGCTTTTGAAGATGATGACTACATGGATGCTATAGATGTAGATGGCTTTTATGAAGAAATGAATAATCTCAAAGTTTGCTTAGAAGAGAAAAGTGCTATTATTGATTCTCTACAATGTCAACTGACTGAAAAGGAAAAACATCTTGAAAAATTGGAATGTGAGATTGTTTGTCTTAGAAAGGAGATTGAGAAAACAAAAGCGATTAATCTCAAATTTGTTAAAGGATCTGAAACCTTGGATGAGATTATCAATGTGCAGCGATCTCCTCTGATCAAGACAGGTCTGGGATATAATGGAGAAACATCTCAAGCCTCTACCTCTAAAAGTTATCTTGATGCAGCAAGGAGAAGTGAGCAAAGGCCAAATAAAAGTCATCAGGAGAATCAAGGACAGTTTACCTCAAGAACAAATAAAGAACATCAAGAAATTCGGGGACAAACTGCCTTAAGGACAAACAGAAGCTACAATCAGCCACAGGTAAAATCTTCCCAATTTGCTCCAAGAATGAATATGAATAGAAGCTACAATCGGTTGGATGATAGATCTGATTATCGCAGAAGTTTCTTTAATGGCCAATGCTTTTCTTGCCATAACTTCGGTCACAAAGCAGCTCAATGTGTTGCCTACAAGACAATCATGACTAGAGAAGCTCAAAAGCAAGGGAGAATGACTGGAACCATGAAAAGGACTTATAACAACTTTTCGGTTCTTGAAAATGAAGTTGAATGCTCTATTTGTAATAACTTTGGTCATGAAGACTCTGAATGCAGGAGCAGGTTCCGGAAGACAACTCAGAAGGAACAAACCTCAAATTTCAGAACATGGAGAATAAAGGAACCGCAACCAGAAAGATGTGGGATAGCCTTTTATGCAGAAGGTCAAGAAAGTCTATGGTACATTGACAGCGGATGTTCGAAACATATGACAGGGGACAAAGAAAAGCTTGAGTCATATACCGCATTAGAAAAGGGGAAGAAAGTTTCTTTTGGAAACGATATCTCTGCAGCCATAAAAGGAAAAGGTGTTGCTCCATTGAAAGAGAAGGTCAAAGCTGGAAATGTTTTGTATGTTGATGGATTGAAGCATAATCTTCTGAGTGTCAGTCAGATGTGCGATCAAGGAACAGAGGTAATATTTAGATCAAATGGATGTTGTGTTCGTGATCTTGATACAGGTAAAACAGTGATCAAAGGAAGAAGGACTCCAAATAATCTATACATATTTGAAGAAAGACCACAACAATGCTATTTGAGCAAGGATGATGAACACTGGCTATGGCATCGGAGGTTGGGGCATCTAAGCTTTTCACAAATAAGGAAAGCATGCAAATATCAGGCAGTTCGTGGTCTTCCAGATATCAAAATTCCAGACAACACTATATGCAAATCTTGTCAGTTTGGAAAGCAAACCAGAACTAACTTTCCAGAGAAGGAAGGATCAGCCAGCATACCTCTTGAGCTAGTCCATACAGATGTATGTGGTCCATTTAGGAAAAGGACACCTCGAGGAGAAGAATATTTGATATTATTCATTGACGATTTCTCCAGGTTTGTCTGGTTAGGGCTTATGAAGCACAAAGATGAAGCATTCGAAAAATTCAAATCCTTCAAAGCCTTGGTTGAAAATGAATCAGGACACAAAATTAAGTGCCTCAGATCTGACAGAGGTGGGGAGTTTACCTCAAACGAATTTTTCGATTTCTGTGAAGAACATGGGATAAGAAGAGAATTCTCTACAGCTAGAACTCCTCAGCAAAATGGGGTTGTGGAAAGAATGAACAGAACAATCCAACAAATGGCTCGTGCTATGCTTGATGAATCAGGTACTCCCGCAACTTTCTGGGGTGAAGCTGCACATGCTGCGGTTATTATTCTTAACAAAACAAATGTCCGAGTAAACAACACTCAAACACCTCATGAGCTCTGGAGTGGTGAGACTCCTTCGGTGAAGCACTTCAAAATCTTTGGGAGCAAATGTTATATTAAGAATACTGATGAGCAACTTGGCAAACTTGAACCAAGAGCAGATGAAGGCATTCTTCTTGGTTATTCTCCACATAGCAAAGCATACAAGTGCTACAATAAAAGACTTGGCAGAATTGTTGACAGCATTGATGTAGTGGTTGATGAGAAGGGATATATTCCTAGGCAAGTTCATCATGAAGACATTGAAGAAGATGAAGGCTACCCTCAAAGGCAGAATGATGAAGAAGAAGAACCTCAAGAAGAACCAGAGGAGCAGACAAGAATAGAAGAGAAGACTCCATCCAGATATGTTCAAAAGAATCATCCAGAATCTCAGATTGTGGGGCAGAAAGAAGCAGGAGTACAAACAAGAAGAAGAATTGCAGAAGCTTCAAGCTATTTGGCATTACTCTCTTCCACTGAACCACAAAGTGTGAAAGAGGCATGCAAAGATGAATGCTGGGTCAAAGCAATGGATGAAGAACTTGAGCAGATCGAAAAGAACAACACTTGGGAATTGGTTCCTAGACCAAAAGATAAAAATGTCATAGGGACAAAATGGGTCTTCAAAAATAAATTGAATGAAAATGGAGAAGTAATTAGAAACAAGGCCAGACTTGTTTGTAAAGGGTATGCGCAGCAAGAAGGAATAGATTTTGAAGAGACCTTTGCTCCTGTTGCAAGACTTGAGGCCATCCGAATGTTCCTTGCTCTCTCAAGCTTTCAAAACTTCAAGGTATTTCAAATGGACGTGAAATCAGCCTTTCTGAATGGAGACTTAGAAGAAGAAGTATATATTGAGCAGCCAGATGGTTTCATTCTTGGGAATGATCCAAACCTTGTATGCAGATTGAAAAAGGCTCTCTATGGTCTCAAACAAGCTCCAAGGGCTTGGTACTATCGATTGGACAAATATCTTCACCAACAAGGCTTTTCAAAAGGATCAGCAGATAGCAATCTCTATATAAAAATTGAAAATAACAAATTGCTAATACTTGTTGTTTATGTAGATGATATTATCTTTGGCAGCAATGAAGAGACTATGAGTCAAAACTTTGCCTTGGTTATGCAGAAAGAATTCGAAATGTCACTACTTGGAGAATTGACATACTTTCTTGGATTGCAAATCCAACAAAATGAAGGAGGCATCTTCTTGTCTCAAACCAAGTACCTCAAGCAGATCTTGAAGAAGTATGGCATGGAAGATTCAAAGCCAGTATGTACACCCATGGTTACAGGATGCAGCCTCAGTGCAAATGATGAATCAGCAGCAGTTCATCAACCAACTTATAGATCCATGATTGGGAGTTTGCTTTATTTGACAGGTACCCGACCAGACATCATGCATGCAGTCGGAATAGTTGGGAGATTTCAGGCAAATCCAAAGGAGACTCATCTTCAGGCAGTGAAGAGAATTTTCAAGTATCTTCAAGGGACACAAAATTATGGATTATGGTATCCTAGAGATACAGATCTCACACTTCATGCTTATACAGATGCAGATTAGGCCGGAAGTGTGGATGACAGGAAGAACACAAGTGGTGGTGCATTCTTTATGGGCTCCAGATTAGTATCTTGGTTCAGCAAGAAACAGAGTTCGATTGCCTTATCTACAGCTGAAGCAGAATATGTGGCTGCGGCATCTTGTTGCACACAACTTCTTTGGATGATGCAGACCTTGCAGGATTTTCAAATCACTTGCACTTCACCAGTCTCTATCTTATGTGATAATACAAGTGCAATCAGCATTTCAAAGAATCCAGTCATGCACTCAAAGACCAAGCACATACCAATCAAGTACCATTTTCTTCGGGAACAAGTGCTTGAGCAGAAGGTCAAGTTGGAGTATGTTCCTTCTAAGGAACAAGTTGCTGATATTCTCACAAAACCACTGCCCAGGGAAAATTTTGAATATCTCAGACAAAAGCTGGGAGTAGTTGATGCTTCATCCTGCTGTTGAAGCTTGTCTGTTCTACAGAAAAGTTGGTATACGCAAGTTACGTAAGGGATATCCGCGTATATACGCAGATTTATGCTGGGAAAGTCGCGTGTATGACGTGCGCGTGTTGTAGAAAGCATATCCGCGTACATACGCTATTTTATGGAGGAGAAGTCGCGTATATGGAGTTCTGAACAGCAAGGGCAGACTCTGGTTGGAGAAGGTCTGAGATGGGTATGCCAGAATTCTTCAGGCACAGTTTCAGGGGGTGCAGCAGGCACAGGTTCAGGGGGAACAGCTTAAAGTCTCATAAAGCATTGTTGGCATTTAGATGCTTTTGGTTCTAGTACACAACTGTTGTTGATTTTAGGAGAAGGAGCTCAGAAGGAAATCTTGGTCGCTGATCTAAAAGATGTTTATCAGATGCTGCTTGTGACTTTCATAAGTCTTGGTCTAGATTTGTTGTCTCTATGTCATGTATCTCTTTTATCTCTTTTATGGTGTCAAGGTCATGTAACGGCCTATGTTGGTTTCCCCACTATGCTTGGGATGAATGATGTAATATAATTGGTTGTTATATGTAACTTTCTGATGTATCCCCTCTTGGAGTATGGATGTATGTATTGAGTCTTTTGGTGATAGGAAGGTCTTGGTTCTTTTGAAGAACATCTTTTGCAGATATTGCCTACAGTCAGGGGGAGCATGTTTCAGCACAGCCTAGCAGAGATATCAGCATGTACTCAGGGGGAGCACAGCCCTTTGCCCTTGATGACAAAGGGGGAGAATGGTTCTAAGGATCTTGGGGTTGCCATCAAGTCCAAAGGGGGAGATTGTTGGCATTATGAGACAAGTGTTGGCCTTGATGGCAAATCACACTGATGACAAATCATAGTGCAGAAGGATAGCAGCAAGGAATTGATGATCAGACTACAAGTATGAAGAGAAAATATATACACGCTGGTTCACTATATACCAAGTTGCGTATACAAGCAGGTTCACTATATACCAAGTCGCGTATACGCAGGTTCGCTATATACCAAGTCGCGTGTACACGCAGGTTGGCTTCAGTAAAAGAGCGTGTATGTGGAAAACTTATCTTTGGTCCGTGGCGGTTATTCCTTGGAAGTTGTGCCTATGGTTTTGGACCATGGTGTCTCGACGGACGTGTTGATCCCTAGTTTTGAAGTTGATGGTATTGGATTTCTATGGTTTTGGCCCTTGGTATTGAGCAAGGCCTAAGGCTATATAAGGAGAAGAAGATCATTAGGCATAGTACAATTGAAAAGTCTTGAATATCTGAAAAAGAAAGAGATCTGGTATGCAGGTTCTGGGTTGCTTGATCTAAGCTAAGGAGAGATCACACCGGTTGATGGAAGACTAGATCTAAGGATAGATCGGGATCTAATGGTTTGAAATGCACTATTATGATATGGTTGATTATGCGTATTTCTAGATCTGCATACTGACGCAATGTTATGTTCTGGGTCTAACTGATGTCTGGTACAGCTGCAAGTTAAGAGAATTTATTTTTAGATCTGTACGCAGGTTGTCTTTGGTAAAAGCGCGTGTATACGCGGGTTTCTCTCATTGAAGTAGCGTATATCTTTTGAAGTTTGATTTTTGGGGTTGCAGTTGGGTCTGACTGTTATTGCAGAGTTCTGTAGTCTGCTCTGTATTCTGGTGACTGGGTTTGACAGGGTTTCAGTGATTCAAAGGTTGATGATGCTAGTATTGATTGTTTTATGCTTCAATGATGAAAGTTGAATGAATTGTGGTCTTCAGATTGTAATGTTGTGCTTCAGGAATATCCAGTCTGAAAATGTATGAAAAGTGGTACCTGAAGGAAAGAAGATTGTAGGCCAGCACCTACGTACTAGTATCTTAGCTAGTACAAGAGCAAAGGGGGTTGGAGCTCCCTTCCAAGGAAGTTTGGAGAACGAGAGAAGGTTGAAGCCTTCAGCAGGTTGTAGCCTGCGTACTGGTATAAGGCTGCACCAGTACAAAAGATTGTAAACTGAAGTTTCATATTAAAGAAAGATAGAGACGACTTGCAGCAGGTGGTTTTCACCCACATTGGGTTTCCCCCTTATATCATGGTGTTCATGTGTGTGTTTTCTGTGTGATGATCTGTTCTGTTATACTGCACCTATTTTACTATCATGGTTAATAATGTTCTGATGCATTTACTGAAGATAAGCTACTGAATCATAAGTTTTCTTGTTATACGCTGGTTGCTTTAGACACAGTCGCGTGTACACGTTGTTTCACTTAACTGAAGTAGCGTATATGTTTTTGAGCATAAAATGAAAAAGGTTTTCTGATAATACTGATTCACCCCCCCCCTCTCAGTATTATTTCCAACAATTGGTATCAGAGCAGGTCCTTCAGAGAAGCTTGATCGCTTGAAGGTAGATCGTTCATCATGAGCAACTACGAGAGAGAAGCATCAATCAGGCCACTGGTTTTTGATGGGACAAACTTCAATTATTGGAAAGTAAGAGTTACTGCCTATCTTCAATCTCTTGGTACAGAAGTTTGGGAAATCGTAGATACAGGCTACACTTTTCCTTCAGCTACTCCTACAGATGCAAACGAGAAAAAGAAATATGAAACAAATGCGAAAGCAGTCAATACTCTATTGGGATGTATATCTCAATCGGAATTCATGAAGGTAATGCACTATAAATCTGCAAAAGAAATATGGGACAAAATTGTCACGAGCTATGAAGGAGACGAACAGGTAAAGCGTGCTAAACTTCAAACTCTCAGGATTAAGTATGAGACTCTCAGAATGTATAATGATGAAAGTGTGGCTAACTATTTCCTTAGGGTAGATGAGATTGTTAATTGCATGAAAAACTTGGGTGAAGAAATAAAAGAGGCTATTGTGGTTGAGAAGGTTTTAAGATCTTTGTCCCCCAAATTTGAATCTAAAGTGTCTGCCATAGAAGAAAAGGAAAACCTGCAAATTCTTACTATGTCTCAGCTTCACGGAATTTTAACCGCTTATGAAATGAGAAAGGGAGGTCCATCAGATAGAAGAGAAGCTGCCTTCAAGGCTTCAGGCAAAGAAGATTATTATGAAGAAAGTCACGTGCCAGAAGATGAAGAAGAAGAATCAAATTTTGACAGAAATCTTCAAAGGGGTTCTGGAAGGTTCAGAGGTAAGTTACCTTTTAAATGTTTTGCTTGTGGAAGAGTAGGTCATTATGATGCCAAATGTCCTCACAAAGATAAGAATGACAAGGGAAAGGAACCTGTTAAATGGAACAAGAAACAGAATGAAAAGAAGAAAAGCTATTACACTCATGAAGATAGTGATGGTCTTTCAAATAGTGACGAAGATGAACAAGGTAATAGATATAAACTTTTAATGGCTTTTGAAGATGATGACTACATGGATGCTATAGATGTAGATGGCTTTTATGAAGAAATGAATAATCTCAAAGTTTGCTTAGAAGAGAAAAGTGCTATTATTGATTCTCTACAATGTCAACTGACTGAAAAGGAAAAACATATTGAAAAATTGGAATGTGAGATTGTTTGTCTTAGAAAGGAGATTGAGAAAACAAAAGCGATTAATCTCAAATTTGTTAAAGGATCTGAAGCCTTGGATGAGATTATCAATGTGCAGCGATCTCCTCTGATCAAGACAGGTCTGGGATATAATGGAGAAACATCTCAAGCCTCTACCTCTAAAAGTTATCTTGATGCAGCAAGGAGAAGCGAGCAAAGGCCAAATAAAAGTCATCAGGAGAATCAAGGACAGTTTACCTCAAGAACAAATAAAGAACATCAAGAAATTCGGGGACAAACTGCCTTAAGGACAAACAGAAGCTACAATCAGCCACAGGTAAAATCTTCCCAATTTGCTCCAAGAATGAATATGAATAGAAGCTACAATCGGTTGGATGATAGATCTGATTATCACAGAAGTTTCTTTAATGGCCAATGCTTTTCTTGCCATAACTTCGGTCACAAAGCAACTCAATGTGTTGCCTACAAGACAATCATGACTAGAGAAGCTCAAAAGCAAGGGAGAATGACTGGAACCATGAAAAGGACTTATAACAACTTTTCGGTTCTTGAAAATGAAGTTGAATGCTCTATTTGTAATAACTTTGGTCATGAAGACTTTGAATGCAGGAGTAGGTTCCGGAAGACAACTCAGAAGGAACAAACCTCAAATTTCATAACATGGAGAATAAAGGAACCGCAACCAGAAAGATGTGGGATAGCCTTTTATGCAGAAGGTCAAGAAAGTTTATGGTACATTGACAGCGGATGTTCGAAGCATATGACAGGGGACAAAGAAAAGCTTGAGTCATATACCGCATTAGAAAAGGGGAAGAAAGTTTCTTTTGGAAACGATATCTCTGCAGCCATAAAAGGAAAAGGTGTTGCTCCATTGAAAGAGAAGGTCAAAGCTGGAAATGTTTTGTATGTTGATGGATTGAAGCATAATCTTCTGAGTGTCAGTCAGATGTGCGATCAAGGAACAGAGGTAATATTTAGATCAAATGGATGCTGTGTTCGTGATCTTGATACAGGTAAAACAGTGATCAAAGGAAGAAGGACTCCAAATAATCTATACATATTTGAAGAAAGACCACAACAATGCTATTTGAGCAAGGATGATGAACACTGGCTATGGCATCGGAGGTTGGGGCATCTAAGCTTTTCACAAATAAGGAAAGCATGCAAATATCAGGCAGTTCGTGGTCTTCCAGATATCAAAATTCCAGACAACGCTATATGCAAATCTTGTCAGTTTGGAAAGCAAACCAGAACTAACTTTCCAGAGAAGGAAGGATCAGCCAGCATACCTCTTGAGCTAGTCCATACAGATGTATGTGGTCCATTTAGGAAAAGGACACCTCGAGGAGAGGAATATTTGATATTATTCATTGACGATTTCTCCAGGTTTGTCTGGTTAGGGCTTATGAAGCACAAAGATGAAGCATTCGAAAAATTCAAATCCTTCAAAGCCTTGGTTGAAAATGAATCAGGACACAAAATTAAGTGCCTCAGATCTGACAGAGGTGGGGAGTTTACCTCAAACGAATTTTTCGATTTCTGTGAAGAACATGGGATAAGAAGAGAATACTCTACAGCTAGAACTCCTCAGCAAAATGGGGTTGTGGAAAGAATGAACAGAACAATCCAACAAATGGCTCGTGCTATGCTTGATGAATCAGGTACTCCCGCAACTTTTTGGGGTGACGCTGCACATGCTGCGGTTATTATTCTTAACAAAACAAATGTCCGAGTAAACAGCACTCAAACACCTCATGAGCTCTGGAGTGGTGAGACTCCTTCGGTGAAGCACTTCAAAATCTTTGGGAGCAAATGTTATATTAAGAATACTGATGAGCAACTTGGCAAACTTGAACCAAGAGCAGATGAAGGCATTCTTCTTGGTTATTCTCCACATAGCAAAGCATACAAGTGCTACAATAAAAGACTTGGCAGAATTGTTGACAGCATTGATGTAGTGGTTGATGAGAAGGGATATATTCCTAGGCAAGTTCATCATGAAGACATTGAAGAAGATGAAGGCTACCCTCAAAGGCAGAATGATGAAGAAGAAGAACCTCAAGAAGAACCAGAGGAGCAGACAAGAATAGAAGAGAAGACTCCATCCAGATATATTCAAAAGAATCATCCAGAATCTCAGATTGTGGGGCAGAAAGAAGCAGGAGTACACACAAGAAGAAGAATTGCAGAAGCTTCAAGCTATTTGGCATTACTCTCTTCCACTGAACCACAAAGTGTGAAAGAGGCATGCAAAGATGAATGCTGGGTCAAAGCAATGGATGAAGAACTTGAGCAGATCGAAAAGAACAACACTTGGGAATTGGTTCCTAGACCAAAAGATAAAAATGTCATAGGGACAAAATGGGTCTTCAAAAATAAATTGAATGAAAATGGAGAAGTAAATAGAAACAAGGCCAGACTTGTTTGTAAAGGGTATGCGCAGCAAGAAGGAATAGATTTTGAAGAGACCTTTGCTCCTGTTGCAAGACTTGAGGCCATCCGAATGTTCCTTGCTCTCTCAAGTTTTCAAAACTTCAAGGTATTTCAAATGGACGTGAAATCAGCCTTTCTGAATGGAGACTTAGAAGAAGAAGTATATATTGAGCAGCCAGATGGTTTCATTCTTGGGAATGATCCAAACCTTGTATGCAGATTGAAAAAGGCTCTCTATCGTCTCAAACAAGCTCCAAGGGCTTGGTACTATCGATTGGACAAATATCTTCACCAACAAGGCTTTTCAAAAGGATCAGCAGATAGCAATCTCTATATAAAAATTGAAAATAACAAATTGCTAATACTTGTTGTTTATGTGGATGATATTATCTTTGGCAGCAATGAAGAGACTATGAGTCAAAACTTTGCCTTGGTTATGCAGAAAGAATTCGAAATGTCACTACTTGGAGAATTGACATACTTTCTTGGATTGCAAATCCAACAAAATGAAGGAGGCATCTTCTTGTCTCAAACCAAGTACCTCAAGCAGATCTTGAAGAAGTATGGCATGGAAGATTCAAAGCCAGTATGTACACCCATGGTTACAGGATGCAGCCTCAGTGCAAATGATGAATCAGCAGCAGTTCATCAACCAACTTATAGATCCATGATTGGGAGTTTGCTTTATTTGACAGGTACCCGACCAGACATCATGCATGCAGTCGGAATAGTTGGGAGATTTCAGGCAAATCCAAAGGAGACTCATCTTCAGGCAGTGAAGAGAATTTTCAAGTATCTTCAAGGGACACAAAATTATGGATTATGGTATCCTAGAGATACAGATCTCACACTTCATGCTTATACAGATGCAGATTGGGCCGGAAGCGTGGATGACAGGAAGAGCACAAGTGGTGGTGCATTCTTTATGGGCTCCATATTAGTATCTTGGTTCAGCAAGAAACAGAGTTCGATTGCCTTATCTACAGCTGAAACAGAATATGTGGCTGCGACATCTTGTTGCACACAACTTCTTTGGATGATGCAGACCTTGCAGGATTTTCAAATCACTTGCACTTCACCAGTCTCTATCTTATGTGATAATACAAGTGCAATCAGCATTTCAAAGAATCCAGTCATGCACTCAAAGACCAAGCACATACCAATCAAGTACCATTTTCTTCGGGAACAAGTGCTTGAGCAGAAGGTCAAGTTGGAGTATGTTCCTTCTAAGGAACAAGTTGCTGATATTCTCACAAAACCACTGCCCAGGGAAAATTTTGATTATCTCAGGCAAAAGCTGGGAGTAGTTGATGCGTCATCCTGCTGTTGAAGCTTGTCTGTTCTACAGAAAAGTTGGTATACGCAAGTTACGTAAGGGATATCCGCGTATATACGCAGATTTATGCTGGGAAAGTCGCGTGTATGACGTGCGCGTGTTGTAGAAAGCATATTTGCGTACATACGCTATTTTATGGAGGAGAAGTCGCATATATGGAGTTCTGAACAACAAAGGCAGACTCTGGTTGGAGAAGGTCTGAGATGGGTATGCCAGAATTCTTCAGGCACAGTTTCAGGGGGTGCAGCAGGCACAGGTTCAGGGGGAACAACTTAAAGTCTCATAAAGCATTGTTGGCATTTAGATGCTTTTGGTTCTAGTACACAACTGTTGTTGATTTTAGGAGAAGGAGCTCAGAAGGAAATCTTGGTCGCTGATCTAAAAGATGTTTATCAGATGCTGCTTGTGACTTTCATAAGTCTTGGTCTAGATTTGTTGTCTCTATGTCATGTATCTCTTTTATCTCTTTTATGGTGTCAAGGTCATGTAACGGCCTATGTTGGTTTCCCCACTATGCTTGGGATGAATGATGTAATATAATTGGTTGTTATATGTAACTTTCTGATGTATCCCCTCTTGGAGTATGGATGTATGTATGGAGTCTTTTGGTGATAGGAAGGTCTTGGTTCTTTTGAAGAACATCTTTTGCAGATATTGCCTACAGTCAGGGGAAGCATGTTTCAGCACAACCTAGCAGACATATCAGCATGTACTCAGGGGGAGCACAGCCCTTTGCCCTTGATGACAAAGGGGGAGAATGGTTCTAAGGATCTTGGGGTTGCCATCAAGTCCAAAGGGGGAGATTGTTGGCATTATGAGACAAGTGTTGGCCTTGATGGCAAATCACACTGATGACAAATCATAGTGCAGAAGGATAGCAGCAAGGAATTGATGATCAGACTACAAGTATGAAGAGAAAATATATACACGCTGGTTCACTATATACCAAGTTGCGTATACAAGCAGGTTCACTATATACCAAGTCGCGTATACGCAGGTTCGCTATTTACCAAGTCGCGTGTACACGCAGGTTGGCTTCAGTAAAAGAGCGTGTATGTGGAAAACTTATCTTTGGTCCGTGGCGGTTATTCCTTGGAAGTTGTGCCTATGGTTTTGGACCATGGTGTCTCGACGGACGTGTTGATCCCTAGTTTTGAAGTTGATGGTATTGGATTTCTATGGTTTTGGCCCTTGGTATTGAGCAAGGCCTAAGGCTATATAAGGAGAAGAAGATCATTAGGCATAGTACAATTGAAAAGTCTTGAATATCTGAAAAAGAAAGAGATCTGGTATGCAGGTTCTGGGTTGCTTGATCTAAGCTAAGGAGAAATCACACCGGTTGATGGAAGACTAGATCTAAGGACAGATCGGGATCTAATGGTTTGAAATGCACTATTATGATATGGTTGATTATGCCTATTTCTAGATCTGCATACTGACGCAATGTTATGTTCTGGGTCTAACTGATGTCTGGTACAACTGCAAGTTAAGAGAATTTATTTTTAGATCTGTACGCAGGTTGTCTTTGGTAAAAGCGCGTGTATACACGGGTTTCTCTCATTGAAGTAGCGTATATCTTTTGAAGTTTGATTTTTGGGGTTGCAGTTGGGTCTGACTGTTATTGCAGAGTTCTGTAGTCTGCTCTGTATTCTAGTGACTGGGTTTGACAGGGTTTCAATGATTCAATGATTCAAAGGTTGATGATGCTAGTATTGATTGTTTTATGCTTCAATGATGAAAGTTGAATGAATTGTGGTCTTCAGATTGTAATGTTGTGCTTCAGGAATATCCAGTCTGAAAATGTATGAAAAGTGGTACCTGAAGGAAAGAAGATTGTAGGCCAGCACCTACGTACTAGTATCTAAGCTAGTACAAGAGCAAAGGGGGTTGGAGCTCCCTTCCAAGGAAGTTTGGAGAACGAGAGAAGGTTGAAGCCTTCAACAGGTTGTAGCCTGCGTACTGGTATAAGGCTGCACCAGTACAAAAGATTGTAAACTGAATTTTCATATTAAAGAAAGATAGAGACGACTTGCAGCAGGTGGTTTTCACCCACATTGGGTTTCCACCTTATATCATGGTGTTCATGTGTGTGTTTTCTGTGTGATGATCTGTTCTGTTATACTGCACCTGTTTTACTATCATGGTTAATAATGTTCTGATGCATTTACTGAAGATAAGCTACTGAATCATAAGTTTTCTTGTTATACGCTGGTTGCTTTAGACACAGTCGCGTGTACACGCTGTTTCACTTAACTGAAGTAGCGTATATGTTTCTGAGCATAAAATGAAAAAGGTTTTCTGATAATACTGATTCACCCCCCCCTCTCAGTATTATTTCCAACACCCTTGGGATCAGACGAGCCGCTATCTTTTCTTAAATGACCTTCAACCTAGCCTTCTCAGCAAGCTAGATACCTATTATTGGTGTCTTAGTATGGTTGTCGAGGCACCTGAAGGTTTCGTTAAGTGCCATGGAGCTTCTTTGAGTTTCGGCATAGGGTTTGGTACCATCAGTGTGTGGCACACAAGGTAGGAACCTCTCAGGAGTCCACACCGAACCCGTGGTAGGTAAGTGATGCAGGAGTGCCTATGTCACCCTAGGTAGGATTCCCTCCTAGTGAGAAGGGAATACTTGCCAACCAAGAATCCATTGGAGAACGTATCACCCAACCTTAGGAGGGATAACATCATAGATCGTCCTAATTAACCAAAGGTATCATCATCAAAATGTGAAGAACATATGGGAGTCTGCGAGATTCCTAAGATAAAGACATAGTCAACAAGACTAGGTCAAAGAAGCCTTTGCAATAGAAGAGCTTATAATTAGGGAGGTTCTAGAGCTCTTCGTCTAAAACACTACATGATGTAGAATCGAGGTCTCTTGTCCGAGTCATGACAAGACTTAGAGAGAGTGCCTTTTTTCGGTGCATAGGATTGAGGCTATGAACTTAAAGGAAAATTTGGGATAACCTTATCCTTTGTAAGTCACTCCTTGGAGAGCTAAAAAGAGATTTGGCAATAAGTGAGCACAAATATTTTAGTTTCTATTTCCTTGTCAAGAGTTTTTGAAAGTATTTTATTTGAAGCGGAGTTGTAAAAGTATGCTCATATTAATCAGCAAAATGTGAACTTTTAAAGTTTGTCTTCTTTTTTTTTTTCTAAAGAGGAAAGCACACATTATTATTTTTTTGTAGAAAGGGGAAAATTTATGTAATTTTAACTAAGTTTTGCAGCAAATATCTATAAAAGAAAGAAACTATTGTGAAATTGAATGCAAAGTATGCTTACTGAAAGAGAACCAAAAGGGGTTAGACGTAATGGTCATACTACAGATGGTTGTAAATACTTTGATGTTAGTATGGATTCCTCTTGTTGCCTAAGCTTGATGTAAGAATTTCCTTGCATATCGGAGTAGCGACCAAAGGAAAATGGTGGAGAGATGAAAAGATCAGCCAACGTTCGAATTGTAGAGATAGCAGTGAATGTTAAGCCTTGTTGGTCTATGTTTCCAATGTCCATTGTCACCTTTGCTAATGTCATTCCTTGTGATTTATGTATTTTCAAATCCCATGCCATTCGAAGGGGAATTTTCCTACGAGACCCTCACATTATTGGTGGAAGTGGAACATAAGATGGGTTGAAGGCGTCCCATGGTGGGAATTTGTATTGGAAGAATTCAACAACAAAAAAGGATGGTAATCAAGGGGATTTTGATATAGCTGCATAGAAAATGGAAATTACTTTTCCAAGTGCTCCATTTACAAGACCTACTTCAATCCACAAGTTGCATGTGAGAAAAAGATGTTTTTCATTGCAAATAACAACTTTTGCATCCAATTGTTCATCTTCTTCATGTGCACCAGTAGGATGGTGATTCCTTTTCTCTGCGTAGCATCGTGGAATTAGCATGTTCAATTTTTTGAGAATTTTTTTGTTATATAATTTGATAGCGGGGTTGGTTGGATACAGGTGGATTGTATTGTCAAATTCATGTTTCTCATCCTTTGACAAAAAGGAATTTGTCCTTGACTTGAGAAGGTTCTAGTCTTCACCTATTGGTGTTGCATTTCTGAGATTCATGAGGAATTGTCGAAATGCAAATCTGAAGAGGGTTCGTCCCTTGTTGATGAAAGATGTTAGATAGTGTGACAACCATGTCAAAGGTGCACCAAAGGGCATAGCCGCTTGATGTGCTGACATACATGGGGATGTCCTTAACAAGAGGTAGTTTCCCAAGATCACCAACAAGTATGATAGATAGATTTTTGAAAGGCACATTTTGATACGAAGGAAATACCTCCCTTAAGCGATCGTCTATGCGTGAAAGAATTTTAGGGAAAATAAAGATTATTTCATCGATTAAAATGTATTTGACGTGTATAATTTTTTCTTGGAGATGCAGAAGCGATTGGCCCTCAAGTGGATTCATTGAAACTAAAGGAATGTGAAGGGAAGAATGGATTGTAAGCACCTTTATGTTAAATGTTGCAACATTTGTTCGTAAGAGTAGAAGCAATGGACTAGAATTGGGAAGAGATTCAGCAAGAAATGTATCTTTTAGGCAATTAATTGAATGATACTTCCTCATGCCAACAGTGCCATGGATTAGCATTCTAAGTGGAGGAATGGAGGAAGTGGTCCTAAAGTGGGTGAGGACAATGGTGAAAGCAACTTTCTTGGTGGCCAATAGTGAGGTGAGTGAGTGGGGAACTGGAGACAAACTAGAATGGATTTGGGTGATGAGTGACTAAAGTATATGAAATGTATGGTTGCCTCTTACAAAGGGAAATGGATGGTAGTATGGGCCAAATTGTGGCTAGAGTCAAAGTCGTTAGTTCGAAGCATGTCAAAGTCATCAATTTCCATGTTGTTTCTAGGGTGTAGTTGAGAAACAAATTGCCATTCATCAATGTCTATAGATTTAGGGAGGTTCGGAATATCATTAGTAGAGGTGTCATCAGAGGAAGGGGAAAGGGGGGTTTCAGGGGCTCTATGAACATGCCATGGAACATACGCATATATCTTTTGTTCCCAATGCGAAATGATTACTTCATTAGTGGAGCCTATGTCTGATGGGAGTGTGGGGAAAGGGAAGTATAAAAGTAGTTCACTATAGCAAAAATAAGTGTAGGATGCATCAATAGGAGAAGGGATCTAGGAATAGGAAGGGAGGACATGCAAAATATTGCAAGGATTTATTTGTTTCCATTAGTTATGTTTTTGGCGAGCAGAGAAGGACTAGGAACGTGCAGCTACAAGAAGAGTTTGTGTTTCAAGCGAAGCAAGTCTATTCATGTATGCTACAATGAAGAGTGGTAATGGGAAGGGGGAACCTAGACCATGAGAAACACGTTGAAAAATAGTTCGAGTAACATTGAGGGAAACAAATGAGCAACTACAAAGTGAAAGGGGTATTTTTTGTAGCATGTGGCATGTTTCATGTGCATTGATGTCCCTATCAGAAATTATTTCTGTTAAAATTTTTCAAACAACATTAACAATAGGTGTTTCGAAGTCGACAACCTAGGAGACACGTGACAACATTTTCTGATAACTTTCTGATTTTGTTTCTGGTTTCAATGCATATGTCGTGATGTAGTGGAGAACAGCATGCTGAGACAAAATCGGTTGGAAATCGATGTTTTCTCTCCATATGTATAGCATGTCAAAGTTGTGTACATTTAACCTATCATCATTACGAGAAGGGACATATTTATTTCATCCACTGTCATCAATGATCAAAGAGGAGGTGGGATTGAAATCCCAAGGAACTACATAGCGACAAACAAGAGTAGGACCTTTTTTGCAAAGACATGAAGAGGGGTGGAATTTTGTATGCCATTGAACACAATTAAGAAGATTCTTGTAGTCCTAGAGGTGAGAGGATGTAAATATCAATGGCGATGGGATGATGCATGGTTCATTCTCTGTAGAGATGTGTACATAAGGTCCATGTTGTTCAGGAGGGTGAGAATTCCAAGAAGAAATGTGCTCATTGAAAAAGGACCTGGCTCTATCCATTGCGACTTGGTCATCCCAATCGAGGTTGTCCATATTGGGTGCATTTTTGAGCCAAAGGAAACCATTTCTGTGTGTGGATCCCTTATGTTTCCACTCATACCTACAAAGATGAAAAAGGAAATTTTGTGAGGCAACTGTACATCCAAGCAAAGAAATGAAAAGGAGAAGGATGGTCATGCAAAAACCTGCACCAGAAGTCCTTTGCATGTAAACATTTTTGCAAGACCTCTTCGAGGAAGATTGTGAATTTAAAATGAATGTACTACACTGCAAGATGTGGATTATCTATTATATTCTTTAATTTCCATCGAGACAGCTCAGATGCATTCGGGGGGGACTATTATGCATGACCTTGTGCATGTCATGCCATTTGATGCTAGTTTCACTTAGTGTGAAGAAGAAAGTAGGGCTACCTATTTGTATGATCATATTAGTGAGTTCACCTCTGTGTTTGTTCTAGAACGAGCGTGTCCCTCTAAGGCTTGATCTGAAGCACATAATCTGGTCAGGAAGCATGGAATCAGGCATGTCATGGAGGCATGCAAGAAGGTCTGTAATGGTCATTGGAAAGCCCTCTTCAAATTTTATCTTCATCAAAATAGTAGCAGTTGCTTGACTATGATGCTACAACATAAGATTATACAAGTAATACTGGAATCTTGGATGTTGGGGAAAATGGTTATCATAGTAGCATATGAGGTGAACAACATATTTTTGCATTTAAACTTTTCTAAGACATGATTGACCAATCATGGCAACCCCTGTGAGAAAGAGTGTGGGAACGCCATAGAAAATAGGCCTTCCATGGTATATTCATTGATAGCGAAGGTGGAAACAGAGGGCCAGGAAAGTGAAGCAGTGGAATTAGGATGGGGAGACTACACGTAGTTTTGTATTTCTTCAAGCTTATTATGGGAATTAGGGAGTTTTAATATAAAAGAGGATGGTTGGAGATTTGTTGGAGTCAGCGTACAGGAATGTTATCATTGAAATTAGGAAGTTCAAGTCGTGGTTTAGGAGAGGATGGGGAGATGTGACAGATGAGAGAAGACGTACCAGTAGGGTGAGTCGAAAAGGAAAATATTGTAGCTTGGTCCAGTTGGACATCCTTGTAGTAGGGATCATGGGCATGATTTTTTCATGTGCTGGGTGACACTAATTTTAAGTAGCTCGTACGAAAATGAAAATGGATAAATATGGCTCAATTCTGATGCTCTTCATCTTGCATTGTCTCTTGTTGCTGCAACATGCAAATGGAGGTGAAGATATAAGTGTGAAGATGGAGATGAAGATGATCCACAAGAAGCAGCTAAGAAGTAGGCATGAGATGATACAAGCACTTTTATGTGTGGAATCCATGTAAATTACAAGGTCCTCCCAACCCATGAATAATACGTCCACTTATCATCACAGGAGGCTTGGAACCTTAGGCTTTGAAATGTCGATAGGTTTTGGCTTATATGGGCCTGACCCAGGTTCGGAAGAGTTAGTTAACCAAACAAATCCCTCAGCTACCGCCCCTTTCGGCAGCAGCCCGCGGAGCGCGAACTAAAGTCTCACCCGAGGTAGCAGGGGAGGATGCTAGAACCAGGTTTCTGAACCCTAGGGATGTCTTGGTTTGGTCTGGAGGTTTTGCGCACTGGTTTAAAGCTCCACGCTTCTCGATATTTGCATAGATCTAGATTGATTATATCTTTCTTATTAGTGCGCTATTTTATTGGAGGATGCAGTTACAACTTAAGAGGATCTTTAAGAAAACATTTAACCAACACAACTGATTCGCGAATTAAAATGAGCCCAGATTTACATTCATTCATACAATAAGCAAATTAAATTAAACAAATATTATGAAAGTCAGATTCGCAACAGCTCAGAAGGAATATATAATTTCAGAAGAAACTTCTCTTTATTTCCACTTATCCTCAATACATTTAGATCCGCCCTACGCACTCAGCTACAGGGGTCTACGCACATAGCTGCGGACTTTCCAGGCCTCTGCGCACACATCTGCAAAGCCTCTACCTACTACCCCAACCCTTGACTCGGACTTACAGACACTTTTAGACTATCTTCTTCTAAAACCCATTACATTTCATCCTTTTCAAAACCAAAACTACCTTTCCCTCATAGAGTCGCACTCTATTTATACCCTTCCTTGGCCTGCAATCCCTGCACGGGCCAACTCTATTTATATTTATTTACATTATTTTCGGGTGGACTACCCTTTGACTCAATCCTATTATACTTCACGCTCTGCATACTTCAGAGTTTTTCCAATAATTTAATCTTACTTTTGGGCTTTCTGCCCCAAAACCATTACGCGGAACCTCCGCTACCCAAACACAATCATCATGACTCATCCTGAGTCACTCGCCAGTACGGCTAGACACTATGCCTTGGAACCATCGGGAGAGGCAAGTGCAACAGGTACACCAATCACTAGTAAAAATGAAATAGCAATTAATGCAAACACAGCCGATTGGAAAGCAATAGTCATGACGCCCCCATTCTACCGCACCTCCCTCCATCCACGCCATGCATCCACCCGTACCCAACAACTACTGACACATCTTACAGGAGAGGCATTGATTCGAGTTGACCTTCCATTTATAGATCGAGATGGAGATTCTGTCTTTCTAGACCGATACCCCTACCCAGCAGGAGCAGTTCCATACGCTAATAACTTCCAATAGTGGACTTAGCTAGTGCAGTTCGCCTTCCTTTGAGTGGTGCTTGTCATCCTACTGCTCCTTCATTGTCTCTTGCAACGCTTTGTCTAGCTTCTACTTCAGTGTTTCTACCATGTCTCGCAACCGATGATGCTCATTCTGCTATGCTCGGTTAACACAAAACACCCTCTCATAGGATTTTAACATGAGCGGGGGAACCGCATAGGGGACCTCCTGGTACCACTGCAGCCACTTTCGACCTTCATATCTTCTCTTTGCACTGTCTGATGTAGCTTGTGTTGCAATTTTTCAAGACCCTGGCTGTTGTCCGTAAGATCCCAATCTTCGAGGGACATCAGACACAATTTATTAACTACATATCTACCCGTGGTCATCATCTGTCCATCCTTTCGTTGTTCTATCGTAATGTGCTGGCCTATCCCTGGGCGAGGTGACAGCATTTGGACCACTTTTTCTTCATGTTCCCTCTTTTCCGGTACATCCCTTAACAGTGATGCTGTAGCCTGCGGGATGCCTGCAACAATCAACACCATACTCCTTAGAAAGTCCTGCTTCTCCATCGGGCAGATCACTACCATCAAGCGGATGCCTTGTGCAGAGATAATGAATAGCTTCATATGTGTTTCCAAAGTGTAGGCCACCCTCGGTGATTTATAAGCCATGCGAATTTCAAATTCAACTCTTACCACCCATTCCAACGCATGTAAATTTCTCGTGTAAAATCTGTGGCAGCTCATTTCATCTCTGGCTCATACTATTTCCCTTAATTTCCCACTGCTGGCTTCATAGTGCTTTAAATGGGTCATCATATCCTAAACAGTACCTGCAATAGTTGCTTTCCATATCTCCTTCGTGGCAGTGAATCCCCAGGGACGCAAATGCGGTTTTTGTATGTATGCAGTGGTTCTATCACGCAACTCTATAGCAGCCTAGTTTATCATTCCGCACCCTCTTCCAACTGCATGGGGTGTTGGGACTAGGTCTCCTACGGATAGTCAGGTGGGTGAACCCCTAGTATGGGTCTTCCGTTTCCCGACTAGCCCAGGTCGTGAGCACCCTATACGTTCCCTCGATTCTACTACTAAATTATGGCGCACGCATCCCTGTCCTCTCGGGTGTAGTCGCAACTGCACTAGCGGGGTCAATGCTTATAACAGGGTAGGAGAGCTAGCCACATCGGTTTCCTTTGGAAATTCCTTACCGTAATCTAGGTAGGCAACTTCTAACTGCAATTCCGCAATTGCTTTGTCTAGCTTCATACCTCGTGCACGGATTCGGGCACCAGTTTCTTCTAACTCATCGAGTCATAGTTTTCCATGTAGAATGGTTGCCCAAAGCTGCTGAAATTTGTTGCGGACGTCATCACCTATGGAGTGAGATACACCTATAGTGGTTGGTTGGGCTGTAGAGAGATGGTCCCTCCCGGATTTGTGACCCTTTGTTCCACGCAGGTCCGTTTGGGTTGATAGTCGTCCAATGGGCATCCATATCTTTCAAACTACTGCTTTATGCCACCGTGGTCACTGCACACGTCCTCTAATCCAGACTTGAAACCACCGCCTATATCCCAGCTTCTGCGGCTCCCGTCCAGGTGCATGCAACTTGTCTTTTGGCACACTGGGCTGCTCCTGGATTATGCATAATGTGTTAGGCATGGTGATCTGTGCTTCAGCTATCGCGCCATTCTCCTCTGGTCGTGGTCTTTCTTCTGTCGTTATGCACTGTACTGACTAAGTCACCATATTGCAGTTGAGTGTCATAACGGCCTATAGTCGATTCTGCCATCGCTTTGCCTCCTCCTCAGAATCCATGGTGCAGATGCTATCACGTTCCCATGAGGTTCTTCTATTATCGATGGACTTCATTCGATCTGGGTCTGACGTTGTTATTTGATAAATGCAATCAAGTTCATCATCACTTTCCTCGTCTTGTACGGGTTCAATGTAGCATTCTCATTCCGCTGGGTCGAGCGGAACTACTACCCGTAGTGACTTCTTTTCGAATTTCATCTTGTGCCTTTTTAACTTAATGATCCCTTTCATGTCTGTGGCCCAATCAATTCTGAGTAGTGCAGGGTAAGGATTGTTGTCATCAACAATCTCTATGACTTCGAAATCAGTTTGGGTACTTACACCATCGATATCCACCATTACTCCTTGTAATCGGCCCATTGGTAATATCTTTTGTTGGTTGGCCATTCGTAATTGAATTGGGGACCATTGTAGTGTGGGCTTGCCCATACGCTCCTAGGTTTGTTTAAGCTGTACATTTGCATCCGAGCCTAAATCTAGGATGACTTGATCGATTTCATAGTCACCGATTTGCGCAGTCAATCTCATCTCTCATCCAGTGGGCATAGCATGTCTTCCTATCCTCCGGATGACCTGGAGTTCGCTGGATCGGGCACACCTGGTGATCAGTTCTTGCAATCCTTGAACAACCTTACGATCACGCAGAAATTTCATGCAGGTTTCAAGAAAGGTAGTGATCATGGAGGGGTCCACTCCTTCCTCCATTTGATCCCTCCTACCTAGGGTGGAAGCTTTTGTGAAGCTCCGCTGAGCTTCTCTTGGCCCCATCTTCCCCTGTTCTGGCTCAGTGTTATGTCCCTGCATAGGTAGGTCGCACCTCTTCCCATCTTGATTCCCTCCTATGGTTGTGTCGATTCTTAGTACCATACTTATACTAGGGTCCTCTTTGCAAGGTTCTGCGCACATCATCTGGATATTTTGCGTTGGTGGAGATTGGAGTACTCCTTTTTCACTCAATTGGGAAATTAAGGTTGGAGAGTCTACCAATTCATGATCAAACTACTCACAGTAGGGGCATGAGATCCTAGTTGGGTTCATGTTGTCGCGAGCGTAGTGTCCCTGTCCACCACAATTATAAAAAATTAACTGTCTGCGGCCCCATCTAGGCCCCAATCCTCTTCCCCACTTGAGTCCTTGAAATCCTCCCCGTACTTCAGTCTGCACCCGGTAGGCTGGGTTTCTCTCTAGCATTAAGTCATAACTTTGACATGTTCGCTCATCATGTCCTACCAATCGTCAAAAGTTACAATACAAATGTTGTGAGGTCTGGGTATACTTTTGTAAGAGGTGGCAGTTATCTGTCGCATGCTTCCCTCCCACCTGGAAAATCATGCACCAGAGCATAGGCATGGCACTTGGTCCTACTTGTACTTCTACTTTTAATGGCATCGGACCTCCTCCTGCCAGATAGTTCACGAAGACAGGACAATGGTCCTTGTCATGTGCTTGGCTCTTACATTTAATATAGCCTACCTTTGGGCATGCCTCGGGTTGGGACACTCTTCCTTGCTTCAAGCTTTGCACTTCCAGACTCAAGTTTTGAAGTTGCACATCGATTTGTTGAACTCCCAACCCTAGGTCTGGTATTGGGGTCCCGTGTAACCTCATTGTTGTTTCCAATGCCTCGGCTTGGGTTGAGATCTTATGTTGTGACAAAGCCATCCTAAAATGGGGTGTTAATGATGCCACAAACCACTACAATGCTGCCCATCTGTCAAAGTCATGTTAGCTTCGCAAATAGTACTCTTTAACCTTTGGTCCAGATCCCACAGAGTTTCACCAGGCAACATTGCTATCTCCTTAAACCCAATGACTGACTGGGCTTCAGACTTTGGTCGGCCAAACTCTTTATTAAGCACATCCAAGATCACCGCTATTCCCTCATTCGGATGGTCAGTTGAGTATTTTATGTACCATGTCAGCACGCTGTCCTGTAGTGCATTGATCAGCGTGACCTTTTTAATGTTTTCATTTGTTATGCATTGCGTGTCCCATACAAATTTTATCACAAACCAGAACCAACTTGGCTCTTCATTCCCTACACCCTGAAATGTCGGTAACTTGACTGCGGTCACCATCCCAACTTTCGGTGGCGGAGGGGGTGGAGGTGGTGCTGGCGTGGATGAACTTGACGTGGGTGAAGTGGGTGGCAGTGTAGATGCAGGTGGTATAAGTGGGAAGTGTTCTTTAATCAATCGAACCGCACTTCCTAGTGAGAACCTACCGAGATCCTCCTCCCTTTCCTGTGAGATAGAAATCAAAGGGCTGTTCTCTACTTCTCCTGCTCTTCGATAACCCCTTCTGCTCCGTGTTACTCTAGACATCAATATACGCGCAGGATCTATTTTTCGCACAATAGCATCTTAATCCAAGTATTCAATGATTTGATGTACCTACCCCACGGTCCTTGGAGAAATTTCCTTTCTACTTCGCTATAACTTACGGTTGTATCTATCGCGAATTCAATGAAAGATCCCCCTATGATCTAATCTAACCGGTGGTATACCATGCGCGCAAGTCTATCTTCGGTGGCTTCCAGCCTGCGCACCAGTTCTGGAGTGCACACTATCGACTGGTCTAATCTGCACCTCCCCACGCTATCAGCTAACTTTGCGATCCACTTGTACAATTCTATTAGAAATGTTATGAAAAATATCTCGTGTATATCCATGAATATATAGCAATCCAACCACTATTCCTCCGATATCCACAAGTTTCTGTTTTCCTAAACTGCGAACTCGTGAAGCTTCAGATCCCACCAATCTTCAAGCTCTTTCCTCATAGGATTCCAGTGTTCCCACATTAGACACCCCTGAGGCAGATCCCAGTCTCAGTAATGGAACCATTTGTTGGCTTATATGGGCCTGACCCAAGTTCGGAAGAGTTATTTAGCCAAACAAATCCCGCAGCTACCAAACCTTTCAGCAACAACTTGCGAAGCGCGGACTGAAGTCTCACTCAAGGTAGCAGGGGAGGGTGCTGGAACCAGGTTTCTGCACCCTAGGGATGTCTTGGTGTGGTCTGGAGGTTTTGCGCACTGGTTTAAAGCTCCGTGCTACTCGGTATTCACACAGATCCAGATTGGTTATATCTTTCTTATTAGTGCGCTATTTTATTGGACGATGTGGTTACAACTTAACAATATCTTTAAGCAAACATTTAACCAACACAACTGATTCGTGCATTAAAATGAGCCCAGATTTACATTCATTCATACAATAAGCAGATTAAATTAAACAGATATTATGAAAATCAAATTCACGACAGCTCAGAAGGAATACAGAATTTCAGAAGAAACTTATCTTTATTTTCCACTTATCCTCAATACATTCAAATCCGCCTTGCACACTCAGCTGCAGGGGTTCGCGCACACACCTGCAGACTTTCCAGGCCTCTGCGCACACAGCTGTAGATCCTCTACCTACTAACCCAACCCTTGACTCAGACTTACAGATGCTTTCAGACTATCTTCTTCTAAAACCCATTACATTTCATCCTTTTCAAAACCATAACTGTGTGTTCCTCATAGAGCCACACTCTATTTATACCCTTCCTTGGCCCACGATCCCTGCGCAAGCTGAATCTATTTACATTTCTTTACATTATTTTGGGGCAGACTACCCTTTGACTCAATCCTATTATACTTCATGCTCCACATACTTCAAAGTTTTTACAATAATTTAATCCTACTTTTTGTGCTTTTTGCCCCAAAACCGTTACGCGAGACCTTCACTACCCAACAATAGGCTCTAGTGCACTAGACATGGGAGTTTCTCTTTATTTCGTAGAGGTGAACATGGGAACCCCTCCTGAGAAGGTTCTCATTATTCCAGACATAGGCAACAATCTTGTTTAGGTGAATTGCAATCCTAAAATCCAATATGCTAGCACAAAGCCCCATCCCATGTTCAAGCCTAGAAAATCCTCATCTTTATCATATGTTCCTTGTAATTCCCTAGATTGCAAGGTCGTTTCTCTAACCCCATCGATAGCATGTTATGGTTCCATGAAGGCTTGCAAGTACAACCAGGGTTACATGGATGGAACCACCACCAACACCCTTATATCCAGGAAACCATAACCTTGAAGTCCAGAGATAACAAAGCTAAGTTGTTTGGGGTAAGGGTATATTGATGGGATGCATAATTGAGAACCAACCTGCAGATTCACCTGTGACTTTCAGAGGCATGCTAGGATTAGGTCAAGATTTTACTTCATTTTCTCAACAAACTCTCCCTTTATATGGAGGCAAGTTTTCTTTCTTCTTAAGAAATTTTCTGGATCCCTTCACAGTGAAAAACTCTCTGGTCTTTGGCGATATCCTCCAACAATCTTCAAAGTTTTTAAAGAATCTCATTCAGTATACCCCTATTTTGAAAGGAAGGGCATCAGATTATTATGTTTGGAATTGATGGAATCATCATTGATGGAAAGAGTCTTCCCATATCCAGCAATGCTTGCAATATGGATATGAATTCTGGTAGTGGAGGGACAATTATAGACTCTGGGACTTCTCTTACTTTTTTCGAAAAAGAGGCATATGTTGTAATAATTAATGCCTTTGATTCTGCCATTACATATCCCAGGGTTGCAACGCAAGAACTCACGCAGCTTGATCTGTGCTTCAAGCCATCAAGAGTGAAAAAACTGAAATTTCCAAATTTGTCAATCGTTTTTGGTTGGGGGGAAATATTTAGTCCTCCCTCCGACAACTATGTCTTTCAGGTGAAGGGTTAAAAATCCATTGATGAATATTAATTGACACTTGTGTGTAAGCAAATGAAATGATAGATTTCTAACTAATATGTGAGGTTAAGATCATTTTAGGAGTTACTAATGTTCTATTATCAAGTATGCTAAGAAGGAAACTGAACTCCTTGAAAATATCTTAGTTGATATTGCATGTGATGGTAGACAAATTTGTAAAACAAGTAGCAAGTAAGGTTAAAAGGTAAAGGAGTTGGGTAAGAATTCATTTCAGCTAAATTTATTATTTTTTATTTTTAAAATTGATGCATGTATTCCCTGGATGCCCAAGAAGGGGTGTGGTTAAGATGGAAAATTGTTAGCATAAAATATTTAGTAAAATATTAATAATCTGCACATGCATTGAGCTTCCATATTGAAAAAAGATTATATGAATGAATAATACACTCATGAGATCAAATATGTTTGGTAATGCATTGAGATAATGCATGAAAATTTGAGATGTATGAAGCAAATGTAGGGATTAAAATTGTGTTAATGAATCCATGAGTATTGACCCAATAGTTTTAAGCTTGAGACAAGTGATTCGATCATATAACATTGAGTTTAATGGTAAGGAACATGTAATTGAAGGATTGGCTTTTCGTAGTTAATGTGAAAATTGTACGGAATTGTTGATATATGAAAACAACTTTGTCATTAATACTTAGTGGGTTATGACAAAGGAAGGAAACCTTAAGTGTGTAAAGATTGATAGAATATTTGTGATGCATACATGAGTTACTATGACATGATTTGGTCATGACACTCATATTATGAACCGTGATAGTACATATGTTTGGTACATTGATTGCATGTCTGTTGTATGAGACAATCAATTGCATGATTGAATGTCATGAAAAGAAATAACTTCTAATCATTTTGAGGAATTGTTGAGTAGTGGAGTGAGTGGGCATGAATCCCTCATTTTGTAAATAAAAGTGGAAGCTTATTATTCTTGAATTTAGAGATATGTATATTTTAGTTTTGACCATTTGATTGTTGGAATAAATGTTTGAATGCATAATGGAATGCTTGGAATGATTGTGATGCAAATAAATAATGCAACGATAGCTTAATTTCAAATTATTTTTAAATTAATTGAAAGAGATTTAATTATCATCTGTATAATAATTTTAAGATAACTTTAGGAGATGTTATAAATCTCACAATGAAAATATTTTATGTATGAAAACTTACCACTATTTGGTTGATTGAAAGTATATATTACTATTGAAATGACCTTAGTTATGATAATTAAGGTTGAGTACTACCACATGCAAGATTCAAACATCATGATAAGAATCTCATATTTATGAAATTTGATTCATCTATGAAGCACGTTTAGAAAATAAAAAAAAAAAATGAAGAATATTTGATTTAAATAATTATTATTAATCTTATGGAAATTGTATGCTTGTGATATAGGTGAGATGATGTTTGATCTAGGAAGGGTAGATAATGGTTGGAAGCTAAAAATACTTGGGATAAGTCCATTGTGGTGACACTAGAAGCCTATGACATACATTTATCACCATGAGTTATGTTATGACAAATTTGTTGTGCTATTTAGAGAAAACCACAAGGATGGCATGGCTATAAGACTTCATAAATCTCAACTCTTCCTATGCAAGGAATCCCTACCAAGAAATGCACCACTAAAGGAATTAGGGAGGTAGAAAAGTGGATTCCTGAACTTGAAAGTTGTGTGATTGAAATGAAGGGGAGACTTGAATGAATTAGTTTTCAAATACTCATGTAAATACAAATTGCTTCAACATTTGATTATGGGTTGTCTCTTGGTACTATAGTGAACAAAGAAATGTGAGATTGAGTTTTGTACAAGTAGAATATATAGCAGAGAGCATGACTACTTATGAGGATATATGGTTTCTGAAGTTTCTCGTGGCACTATTTCGTTAGAAGTTAGAGTCGACTAGTACCTACTGTGATAATCAAAGTTGAATCAAGCTCTTTAAGAATCCAGTGTTTCATGATAGGTCGAAACACATCGATATTATATACCACTTCATCAAGGATTGTGTATAGCGTGGATTAGTTTGGCTACAATATGTTTCCACAAATCAATAGATTGTAGATATTTTGATGAAAGCCTTGGGTAAAGAAAAGTTTGTTTTCTTCAGGGATAAGTTGGGACTCATGGAGAAAACCTTCCTCACTAAGTGAGAGTGTTAGTTTTTGTAGCTTGAACAAGTGTTCTAATCTAAAATGGTGTCTATGAGACAAGGAGCACATGGGGATTAATTATCTCCAATAACTAGAAAACGTTTCTAAGTGAAATGTCTTAATTAGATTTAATTAACCAATTTTAATTTTTTTCCTAATTTTAACTTAGGGAAATGGGTTAATAAATGAGTATTAATTAAAACGAATTGATTTTATACTAGATAATTCCAAAAAAAATATTTGAAGAAGTCAAGATGATCTTAGCCATTGATGTGGCCATTGAATAATTCGTTAATGAGAGATTATAAGAGGAGATAGATGGAGCCTTTGGAGACCATTTGAACAAACAATTTTGTAGTGATAGCAAGGGTGCAATGATAATGTGGGAGGCACCATAATGAGGTTTCAGAAGGATAAATTGAGGAAGGAATTTTTCAATAAATTCTTCACAGTGATTCTAGTTTTCCAAGAGAAGGAAGGATGTTGAATTATTCTGTATAAGGAAGGCCGAGAGAGGCAGTGCAAGTAGAAATTTTATCTTGTGTGAGTAACCAGAGACTCGTTTCATTTTCCAGTTGTTAGAACAATTTCTTGGAGGCAATGTGAGTTGGTCAATCAAGTTGATAGAGGAAGTATTATTCACGAGATTGATTTCCTAGAGGTAGTGCGAGTTGTCAAGAAGGACGGTTCAAATTTCTAGTTAGCCAGTGCATGTTGCAGAAGGAAGTGAAAATTTCCTAGGAGAGGTCGAGTTGGTTTATAGAGGAAGTTCTTGATTTCCCAGTCTAACTTGGTCGGCTATAGTGAAGAGAAAAATTTCCATATCTTTGCCAACAAAAGGAAAGAAGTTTATGTAATCCTTGATTTGTTAAAGAAATAATAAAATCCTCATCTATAGAACCGATTTTCCCTTCGAGGTTTTTCGTTGGACTATTTTGTCCAAAAATATCAATGTCCAATTTTTATGTGTGCATTATTTTCTCAATTCATGTGATTAATTTTTGGTGAAACTGCAGTTGTGTTTTTATTCATATATGCCATGAATTAATTTCTAGAAGATAAATAGCCTATAAAGATAAGAGAATAATAACCAGTAACTGTCATATAATTTTCACATATTGTAGTTGTAGGTTTTGGGAGCTTGGAGCAAGATTCTAAGAAATACCATGAAAAACAAAGATCAAACTAGGACTAGACTTCAAGTTCTCCTTACTTTGTGATTTTTTGTAAATTTTGGTGCATAAGTTGGTAGTGTGTTGATAGTAGGTCATGTACATCTGTCACTCATAGGTCATTGTGAAGTATTATGGGATCAAATCTCTTGAAACAAAGACGAAGTCCATATAAACACACCCTATACCACATAAAAGAGATGGTGAGATGAACTATTAATTTATAGAGTGGGTGGTTCATCATATATTATTTATAAGAAAAATAGGGATTCTTGGGTAGGTGGATGAAATAAAATAGGTAGTGTAGATATTAACAAGATTCAAGTATTGCTAATGACACATTTTTTCATGTTCTCGGCCATCTGGGTGTGTGTCACTGCATGTAAGACAAGGATTCACGCAAGGAGTAAGTCCTAGGTGCCTTTGACATAATATATACCTTCCACTCATTAATTTTTAGCCAAAGGGTGATATGTTAGACACTCAATTCATGATAATAGAATGGTTATTCAAAAACAAATGTTTTAGCATAGTGTATATCTTTTGGTTGTCCACATAAATTATTGCATGATTTTGAACACTGTCTAGGAATTTCTATAGTTTACATTATAATAACATTATATAACTTTGAATTTAAAAAGTTTGACTAGGATGATCAAGCTACATGGTCATAATTGCATCACACATTGTAAATAGCAATTGTAAAAAAATAAATTGAACATCAATATAATGAAATAATCTTATGGATGCTTGCAACTTGTGCTAAGGCTCAAAATTGTTTGTAATAGTTCATAATTTACATAGATGAGGTGATTACTCTGTAGTTTACATTTTTGGAGACTGTGTTTGTCAAATTGGATTTTTACCTTTGGAGAGTTTAAGTTCAAAATAAAATGCGTTTGCATAAAAAGTCCATAACAAGAAGATAACAATGAGTTATTTTTAAGAAAACTTGTACTAATTGAGATAGTTAAATTCATTTCAACAAAGAACTCAAACTTCATGCTTTAAATATATGTGGGGAGAGTATGCTTGCCTAGTTAGGCAATTATATTATGGAGAGCTTAAAGATGGTCAATTTTGTTCTTAGTTGAGAAAATAACGCCAAATCAGGTAAGAAAAAATGATTTTGATGTTAAATAAAGATGTTAAATGGATATTAAAAATGGTAAGACTAACATCGATGAAAGTGAAGGAAATTTATAAATAAATATAATTTAATTTAATGTTATAATGGAGCTAGATGTCAAAATGATGCATGATGCCCCATTTTTGTGAGATAGGAGATATAGTTAACCAATTGCTTAGCATATGTAGGTGAGGAATAATAGCAATTAGTTTACAAAAGTGTACATATTAGCTTATTAAGTGGATAAATCTACCATTTTTCTATGAAAAATCACCCCATGCTTCATCAGATTAATGTGAACTTTGATTGTAAAATTTTAATATTAATAATTTTGATTTATTTTTAAAGTAGTAGGTTTTGACATTTTTTTATAAAATTTTACACTATAGCCTAATTTTATTGAAGAAGACTAATTAAATAATTGAACTTTTCCATTGATAACACTTACATTAATATCACATAAACCATTAAAACATTATTATTAAGAATCTTCCTATTTATACAAAATAAAATAACAACAACCAATGAAAGTGTTTGGTTCCTTTCTATCCTTTCCTCTTGGTTATCCCACATGAAAGCTCACCAACCTCTTTTCCTTCCTCATGATTGCGAAACTATGAGAAGCACATGACCACACTTTCACCCCCATTTTGGGCTCATAATGAACCTCTCTAGAAAGACAAAGAGAAAAGGACTTGAAGTAAACATTCACTATCCACTATCAAGAAGTCAACAAATGAATGAAAAATGACTAAGATTTTCCATCAAGACAAGGAGGGGGAGTATAATTTGAAACATCCTAGAAGAAGTGAACACAAGGTGGTAACAAATAGGTGACATAAATGGAGTGCTTTAGAGTGTGCAATATTTCATAATTTCTAGGGCATATGAATGGGGGATGGGGAGGCAAATCTCATCCATTCATTGCAAGAAGTAACATTGACCCCACCACCTCCTATGATATAACATGCATTCTCACCCCATAATGGGAAAACTATGATCATTATTAATTTAAAATCATGGAGAGTTATTTTTAAGGAAACTTGTACTAATCCGTATAGTTAAATTCTATACAACAAAGAAGAATTGGAACTTCAGGCCTTAAATATATGTGTTGGGTATGCTTATGTAGTTAGACAATTGTATTATGGGGAGCTTAATGATGGTTCATGTTGTTCTTACCCAAGATAATAAAGCCAAAATAGATATGAAAAATTGTTTGTGATGTTAAATAAGATGTTAAATGAATTAAAAAATGTAAAACGATTGTACCTGAAAGCCAAGGAATATTTTTAACAATGATAATTTAATTTAAGGTTATAATGGAGTTGAATGTCAAATTGATTCATGAGGCTCCATTTTGGTGAAAGATGAGATACACTCTACCCATTGCTTAATTTATAGAGGTATAAAAATTACTAGTACTTAGTTTAAGGAAGTGTACAAAATAACCTAATAAGTGAACAAATTAACCATTTTTCTATGAAGAATTTCCTATCTAGCTAACTAACTAAATAATTGATTTTTTTTATAAACCAGAGTAATAATTTCATTGTGTGCGATTAGGAAACAAGTAAAATAACCAAAAACATAGGAAAAACAAAACGAAAAATATCATTGTGTCCACTTATAACTTCCTCAATTTAAATATCACATGAAGTAGTAAAAACTATTATTAAGAAAAGCATTGGAGAGTGGTTCATACCAAGCTCACTGTTTTGTTTTGTTTTTTTCACCAAGCTGACGTTTTTCATTTTGTTTTAGCACTAATTAGGTTTTTTCATTTATTGAAAGTAGTTGTAATTTATTATTTTAATGTGAATGTAAATGTAAAGTATACATTTTAAATCATTTTCTCCCATTTTCACATGGAATGATTTGGTTGTCACACCCAAGAGCATGGATATTAATAACAACCCAAGCTACAATATTTGCAAGAATTTCATATTCTAAATGATAGTCATTTTCTTGAAGAGTATCCTCGTCAACCTCTTAGAGCTGATGCTAAATGTTTGGAGAAGGCTCCTCATGAAACCTTTGAAGGATTCATATTTGAACTTGGTACACGAACCACCTTAGGAGTTGCGAGTATCACCTCGATGCCTCGTCATCATGGGGAATGAACCATGAATAATGATTAAGAATGAAAATATGTTGGGAAGGAACTATGAAGGGTGAGTAATAAAATGAATAGAGGATCAGGAGTAGAGTTATGCTTGTTAGCTATCCTCTTTAAAATCTATCAATGGAACATTCACTGTCTACAGTAGAGAAGTGGGCAAAGGAGTGCAAAGTGAAGTGACAAAGCCTTTAAGGAGGAGTATAACTTGAAACATTTGAGAAGAAGTGAACACATCACTACAACAACTAGGTCACATAAACATAGTGCCCTAGACTCTTGGAAGATGTCGTAACTGCCACATCATATGGAGGGTGTTAGCGCCTAGATTTACCTCAAGCTGAAAAGGTAGGATCCAGGGCCAACATCAAACCACGCTTAGCCTGGTAGCTAGCCCTACCAGGTCAGGAGAGGGCTCTCTCCGGGTCAATCTCAACAAATTATGATTGATGAGGGCTTGAGATGATTGATAAAAATACTGATCTTAGGCTAGGTATATGTGTGGAAAAGTTTGATTGAATAAAAATATGATTCGTTGGCTCAGATGGAAAGATAGATTTTTGGGTGCGGAGATTTAGGCTCAGTTCTGCAGGGATCTTAATGAGGCAAGGTATGCAATCGTTTTGGCACTTAAATTTGAATGAGATGGAAGGAATAGACAGGTGAGGTGTTGAAGAGGGAAATAGCAATCATGGATCCTCCCCAAACAGCTGAAAACATAAAATAACTAAAGAAAACTTCAAGTAGAGCACTGCATTTTCAATGGATTCTACTCGCACTCTTGTTTGTTTAGTTCAGAAGAAATAAGATAGATAATAGCATACAATCACATAAAAAAATTCACAATTACAAAGAGAAGCACTGTACCAAAACAAATTCCCACATGAATCCGAAAGAGTGCTGCAAATCCTGGTCTCAATTCCTTAGCCAAAAATGCTGATATGAATGTACAATGAAGTTCTTTTTTTTCTCAAGAGTCCAACCATGCTAATGACTGAAAGAACATAAGATATAGGAAAAAAAAACTCATCCTAGCCTCTAGGGTTTGAGCTCATGAGTTTAGGAGCTATTCCAACAAAATCTAAACTGAGAACTAAAAAGTAGGCACTGGAACAACTTGCCTCTAAAAACTAGGAAACTGATTCATTCAGTTGCAAACTACATTTTGATGGATGAATCTACCTCTATGAGTGAAAATTTAGCATAATTACATCAAAATCAATCATGTCACATTAAATTACATCATGATTTTGACAATTAGAAGGAAAAAAGTCAAACTGTGAAAAAACTAGGTGAAAAATGGAGTATACTTGGTCAAACCGAGCAAAATTTTCCCTATGCGCTGCGCTGATTTCTCTACGCGTAGCACCTGTTTGCAGCCACTTTTGGAAGCCTTCTTGGTGTCCAAATTCACTCCAAGTGTGCTTGTTGGAAAGGTTTTCCTGTCTATTTTCCAACCCAAGTGGAATTTTTCAATTTGGCCTCCATTTGCCCCTCCAAAACTCAGTTCTCCCAACACTGCTTCCTGCGTGTCAAAATAGGGGCAGAAAGGTCATTTTTTTAGTGTTTTTGACCTTTTTGAGGGCTCAAAACCTGCCCAAATTTCTTGGCCATAGGTAGGCAAGCATAATTTTTCATGCCAAATCCAAAAATGTTGAGTTTTTGTGCTTTCGAGGCTCCTAGCAAAATCGAGTGCCACATGGCGTGGCGCATTGGGCAGAAAAGCCTGTTTTTGCTCAAAAATTTCTAGTTCCGCACTTTCTCTTTTTATTACCTGCGGTCCCGCACCCATTGTTCATGCCTCCAGTGGACCTGATCACACATTTTCTTTGTTATAGGTGCGGACCACTGAGTGTGCCTTGCCACTACCCATGTGCGTCGTGCCTTTTTGTAAACCAGTTTTGGAGGCCTTCCCGGTGTCCAAATTGAGCGCGGGATAGCTCGTTGGAAAGCTTATTGAGTCTACTTTCCAAATAAATTAGAATTTTTCAATTTGGAGTTCATTCTCCCTATAAAAAATCAAATCTCCCAGGACTGGTCAAAATGTTTCAAATGAGGCTGCCTAAAGGCAGATTGTTGTTGCAGTAAACTTTTGATGGTCTTCCTCAACCCCAAATTGAGTTCATGATAGCTCATTGGAAATCTCTTTGTGTCTAGTTATCATTTGAATCATCAAGCAAGTCATTTGTGTTGTTATAAAATTATATATTACGGAGCAATGGAACACATAAATTATTGCAGAAATATAAACACAAAAAATACATAAGACAAGAGAGACACAAATATACGTGGTTCACCCAGTTTGGGTTACGTCCACCCCGAACAGCCAGTCCTTCCTTTCTATTATCCAGAAAAATGAAGAGACACAACCTACAGCATATCCGCTATAATATCCTCTGTTTTCTCTCATAGTCTCGCCTCTCTGTTTCGCACTCAGAGAATACACATCTATTTCACAGCCTCAAATACAAATGCCCTCATACAAAGAGAGGGGGTTGCCTTCTAGGGCAAAAAAACCTAAACTAAACATAAGTTCTACTGTCAGATCATCCGCCTAATGAACGGCCCAGATTGACTAGAAATTACTATACTTTTACAAGGCAATTTTACATCTATTTTTGGCTTCGGGGGCGCTGCCCCCGAGCCCCTGAACTCCCCAGCCGGGGAGGATCAACCCCCCCGGACCCCCACGAGGGGGACAAGTCCCCCCTCTCACTCCCCGTGTGGAGGGGTGTACAAACTTCCTGGGGTATACATCCGGCTGAAACAAAGACCTCTGAACAATCATGCTCCACACACAACAATTGACTGGATGTTCGGGGTGGACATAGCCCAAACTGGGTGAACCACGTATATATGTGTCTCTCTTGTCTTATGTGTTTTTTGTGTTTATATTTCTGCAATATTTTATGTGTTCCATTGCTTCGTAATATATAATTTTCTAACAACTGGTATCAGAGCCAAAGGTCTATTTGGCTGATAAACTCGTAAGAAAGAACGGTTCCTCGTTTGAGTGGGAGCAATGGTGAAAGATGGTAAGTTTAGGGTCGAGAAATTTAACGGCCAAAACTTCTCATTATGGAATATGCAGATGGAAGATTATCTGGATCAGAAAGATCTATACCTACCATTGAGTGGAAAAACAAAGAAGCCGACGACTATGACAGATGAAGAATGGAACCTTCTCGATAGAAAGGCACTCAGAACAATACAGTTGTGCCTTGCTGCATCAGTCACCTTCAACATTTCGAAGGAAACAACAATAGAGGGTTTGATTCAGGTGTTGTCGAAACTATACGAAAAACCCTCGACTTCAAACAAGGTATTTCTTATGAAACAGTTATTTAATATGAAGATGTCAGAAGGTGGATCTGTTGCAGATCATTTAAATGATTTCAATACAGTTACAAGTTAATTAAGTCCTATAGGGGTAAACTTTGAAGATGAAGTTAGAGCTCTGTTATTCTTGTGCTCATTGCTAGAAAGTTGGAATGCTTTAGTAATGGCCATTAGTAACTCTGTCTCTGGATCTAGTACTTTAAAGTTTGATGATGTTGTCAGTGCTATCCTTAGCGAGGAAATGCGATAGAAAAGCTCCGGTAAGACATCGGGTAATGCTTTGAGTGCAGAGTCTAGGGGAAGAAAATTGGAAAGAGGAAAGAGCTCAGGATATCGCAGTAAATCAAGGAAAGGCAGATCCAAGTCCAGATTGGGGATAGTGTGCTGGAAATGCGGAAAGAAAGGACACCTAAAGAAAGAATGTAGATCTCGGAAGGGAAAAGAATGAGATGCACAGCAAGAAAACAATCATGAAGCAAATGTGACAGGTGAGGTGTTACAAGATGCTTTGATTCTTTCTTTCAAAAATATTACTGATTCCTGGGTGGTAGATTTAGGGGCCTCATTCCATGCCACACCTGATAAGAAATACTTTCATGACTATGTTCAAGGAGATTTTGGACAAGTTCGTTTGGGTGATAATAAACCCTGTAAAATTGTTGGAATGGGTAAGGTTCTTGTAAAACAACAGAATGGAAACCAATGGCTACTAAAGGAGGTAAGGCATGTTCTAGATCTGAAGAAAAATTTGATTTCAACAGGGCAGTTAGGCGGTGAAGGTTGTGTGACAACTTTCACAGATAAAGCTTGGAAGGTCACCAAAGGAGCCCTGGTAATAGCAAAAGGCGAAAAGGTTGGTACATTGTATTTATGCAATGGTATTTCTAACTCTGTTAATGCTTTAACTTCCAAAGGAGCAGATGCAACATTATGGCATCATAGGCTCGGACACATGAGTGAAAAGGGGATGAAGATTCTTCACTCAAGGAATTTGTTGCCAGGTTTGAAGAATGTTGATTTGGACTTCTGTGAGAATTGCATTTATGGAAAACAAAAGAGAGTCAGATTTCTTAGAGTTGGGAAAGAAAAGAAGAGCGAAAAATTAGAGCTTGTGCATACAGATGTATGGGGACCTGCTCAGGTATCATCTCTCGGTGGCTCTCGTTATTATGTTACTTTCATTGATGATGCAACTAGAAAAACTTGGATTTATTATATTAAGAATAAATCTGATGTATTTGATACTTTCAAGAAATGGAAAGCTTTGGTTGAGATTGAGACATGAAAGAAATTGAAGTGTCTCAGATCAGACAATGGAGGTGAATATTGCAGCAAAGAGTTTGATAGGTACTGTTTAGAGCATGGAATTTGCAGAGAGAAGACAATTCCAGGAACACCACAAGAAAATGGTGTGTCAGAAAGGATGAACAAAACAATCATGGAGCGTGCAAGGTGCATGAGATTGCATGCAAGATTGCCTTTACAGTTTTGGGTAGATGCTGTAGATACTGCTGTTTATCTAATAAACAGAGGGCCTTCAAGTTCCTTAGATGGTGGTGTTCCAGAGGAAGCATGGACAGGTAAAAAGGTAAACTACTCCTTTTTAAAGCCTTTTGGTTGTGAGGCCTTTGTCCATATTGATAAAGAAAATAGAACAAAGCTTGAGGCAAAGTCAAAGAAATGTAACTTTATTGATATGGTGTTAATGATTTTGGTTATCACTTATATGATTATCAAAATCACAAAATCATTAGGAGAAGAGATGTAATATTCAATGAAAATGTCTTGTATAAGAATCAGTTGTAGAAAAAGAAACAGGGAAAAGAAAACAAGGAATATGTAGTTCTTGATGAAATCACTGAAAAAGTAAAGGTGCCTGAAAATAATAATAATCAACAACCACAACAACAGCAACCACCACAACAGCAACAGGCACCCCAAACACCTAAAAGTGGTGTTAGAAGATCTACCAGTATAAGTAGACCCCCTGAACGATACTCTCCTTCATTATATTATTTATTGTTGGCTGATTTTGGTGAACCCGAATGTTATGAAGAAGCAATGCAAGTTGAAAGCAGGAAGAAGTGGGAGCTAGCCATGGAAGAAGAGATGGACTCCTTAATGCATAACCAGACTTGGGACTTAGTCAGGTTGCCTGCAGGTAAAACTACATTGCAGAATAAATGGGTTTACAAGCTGAAGGAAGAAGATGGAGGAAAACAGAGGTACAAAGCTAGACTTGTGGTGAAGGGGTTTTCACAGAAGAAAGGTATTGATTTTGATGAAATATTTTCTCCTGTTGTTAAAATGACTTCAATCAAAACTATTCTAAGTCTACTAGCAGCTGAAGATTTGCATCTTGAGTAGTTTGATGTAAAGTCAGCCTTTCTCCATGGGGATTTGGAGGAAGAGATATATATGCAGCAGCCACAAGGATATGAGGTAAAAGGGAAGGAGAAACTAGTGTGCAGGTTGAAGAAGAGCTTGTATGGCTTGAAACAGGCTCCAAGGTAGTGGTATCTAAAATTTGACAAGTTTATGTCTGAACAAGGTTACACTAGATGTCACTCTGATCATTGTGTTTATCTAAAAAAGCAAAATGATGGCAGCTATATTATATTGTTATTATATGTAGATGACATGCTTGCTGCAAGGTCTAACATGCAGGAAATAAATGTGCTTAAAAGAAAATTGGCAAATTCATTTGCAATGAAGGATTTAGGAGCTGCAAAACAAATCCTTGGTATGAGAATAACTAGAGACAGGAAAAGTCGCAAATTAACATTGTCTCAGAATGAGTACATACAAAAGGTGTTGAAAAGATTTAATATGCACAATGAAAAACTAGTTAGTACACCTTTTGCTAGCCATTTCAAAGTTACTAAGGAAATGTGCCCAAAGACCCAAGAAGACATGGATTATATGTCTAAAGTTCCATATGCATCAGCGGTTCAAAGCTTAATGTATGCAATGGTCTGCATAAGGCCTGATATTGCACATGCAGTGGGAGTTGTAAGCAGGTACATGAACAATCCAGGAAAGGAACATTGGATGGCAGTGAAATGGATTCTTAGATATTTGAAAGGTACCACAAATCAAGCATTATGCTTTGGTGGTTCAAACATTTCTCTATAGGGATATGTTGATGTAGATATGGCAGGTGACAGAGATAACAGGAGGAGCACTACAGGATATGTATTTACTGTTGGTTGAACAACTGCCAGTTGGGTTTCAAAAATCCAAAGTGTTGTTGCACTTTCGACAACAGAAGCAGAGTATGTTGCTGCTACAGAGGCTAGTAAAGAAATGATTTGGTTACAAAAGTTTATGGGTGAATTGGGTAAGGAGCATGATATGGGAATGTTATATAGTGATATCCAAAGTGCCATTCATCTTGCAAAGAACTCAGCATTTCATTCTAGGACTAAACACATACAGCTCAATTACCATTTCATATGATCAGTGTTGAAAGATGGAGAGTTGAAGCTGGAAAAGATACACACTAGCCAAAATCCGGCAGATATGCTAACAAAAGTTGTAACCAGGGAGAAACTGAAAATATGCTCAGTTTCAATTGGCCTTCAAGGATGACGATGAAGATGAGAAACATCCAGGTCCAAAGAGGAGTCATTGTCCAGCAAATGAAGCAGCGGTGGAGTTGCTACAATCATTCTCCAAGTGGGAGATTGTTGTGTGTGGAGCATGATTGTTCAGAGGTCTTTGTTTCAGCCGGATGTATACCCTAGGAAGTTTGTACACCCCTCCACGCGGGGGGGTGTGGGGGGGACTTGTCCCCCCGTAGGGGTCCAGGGGGGCCTATCCACCCCAGTTGGGTGGTGCGGGGGCCAACGGTCCCCCGGCGGGGGCTCGGGTGTGGCGCCCCCGAAGCCAAAAATAGATGTAAAATTGTCTTGTAAAAATATAGTAATTTCTAGTCAATCTGGACCCTTCATTAGGCAGATGATCTGATGGTAGAACTTATGTTTAGTTTAGGGTTTCTTGCCATAGAAGGCAACCCCCTCTCTTTGTATGAGGGCATTTGTATTTGAAGCTGTGAAATAGATGTGTATTCTCTGAGCGCGAAATAGAGAGGTGAGACTGTGAGATAAAACAGAGTATATTACAGCGGATCTACTATAGGTTGTGTCTCTTCATTTTGCTGGATAATAAAGAGGAAGGATTGGCTGTTCGGGGTGGACGTAGCCCAAACTGGGTGAACCACGTATATCTGTGTCTCTCTTGTCTTATGCGTTTTTTGTGTTTATATTTCTGCAATATTTTATGTGTTCCATTGCTCCGTAATATATAATTTTCTAAAAATTTGACCAACCAAGCTAGGAGAAAACTTGATTTTCCCAAGGTCACTTCAAAGGTGCATCAATTCTCCCGAGGCAACTATATTTTTGACATTTCTTTGAAACCATGACACATGTGTAAAAAGTGAAGGAGGTTTTTCTTCCTTGCCCTATTATGGACAAAAACCTCTCTCAATTTTCCCAAATTCATCTTTTCTTGCTTAGAAACATCATTGGAGTAAAAGCTATCCCGATGGTGTGGAACAGGGGATTTGTTGAAATGAAGTGAAATGAAGGGGATAAGGGGCTTCTAAATTCTTGAGAAAATTTTTGGAAGTAGGGAGGGATGTTAGGAAGTAGTGGAAAGTGGAATTTCAAAGATTGAGTAAGGGGAAGGGGTCCAACAGGGCAAAACACAGGTCTAGCCTAGAAAATGGTCAAGTTGTAGCAAGAACCTAGGGTTTGTGCAAAAATGAGGAATTTGGGGGATATTGTTGGAAATAATACTGAGAGGGGGGGGGGGGGGGTGAATCAGTATTATCAGATCAATAAAACTTTTTCATTTCATACTTAGAAACATATACGCTACTTCAGTTAAGTGAACCCGCGTGTACACGCTACTGTGTTTATTGCAACTAGCGTATATCAAGAGATCTTATGATTCAGTTAGCTTATCTTCAGTAAATGCATCAGAACATTATTAACCATATTAGCAGTAAACAGGTGCAGTATAACAGAACAGATCATCACACAAAAGCCACACACATGAACACCATGATATAAGGTGGAAACCCAATGTGGGTGAAAACCACCTGCTGCAATTCGTCTCTTTCTTCCTTAATAAGAAACTTCTTTTACAATGTACTGGTGCAGTCCTTTACCAGCACACAGGCTACAACCTGCAGAGGGCTACAATCCTCTTAGCTCTTGTACTAGCCGATCCATTTACTAGTACGTAGGTGCCTACCTACAGAATGCTCCAACCTTTACTCCCCTTGTTCTTGTACTGGCTGATATGTTTACTCGTACGTAGGTGCCGGCCTACGATCTACCCGGGACCATGTTTCATACATTTTCATACTGGATCCATAAGACAATCACTTTGTAGTACAACTTGCATCATTAATCACTGAAACACTGAAACACTGAAACTCTGTCAACAACACAGTCACCAGAACACAGAGCAGACACAAAACTCTGCAATAACCATCAGACCCATCTGCAACTTCAAATATCAAGCTTTACAATGTACACGCTACTTGGATGAACCCAACCTGCGTGTATATGCTCTTTTTCCAAGGTCAACCCACATACAGATCTAAAAATATTTCCTTATAACTTTGCAGCCGTACTAGACATCAATCATACTATAACACTTATAGAACATTATTTGCGTCAGTATGCAGATCTAGAATAAGCATAATCAACCATATAAAGATAGTTCATTTCAAACCATTTGATCCCGATCTCTCCTTAGATCTTGTTCTCTATCAACTGGTGAGATCTCTCCTTAGCTCAGATCAAGCAATGCATCATCAACCCATAACTTGCATACTGGATCTAATACTTCATCAGATATTCAAGACTTTTCAGATACATTTGCCTAATGATCTTCTTCTCCTTATATAGCCTTAGGCCTTGCTCAATACCACGGGCCAAAACCATAGAAATCCAATACCATCAACTTGAAAACTAGGGATCAACACGTCCGTCGAGACACCATGGTCCAAAACCATAGGCACAACTTCCAAGGAATAACCGCCACGGACCAAAGATAAGTTTTCCACATACACGCTCTTTTACTGAAGCCAACCTGCGTGTACACGCGACTTGGTATATAGCGAACCTGCGTATACGCGACTTGGTATATAGTGAACCTGCTTGTATACGCGACTTGGTATATAGTGAACCATCGTGTATATATTTTCTCTTCATACTTGTAGTCTGATCATCAATTCCTTGCTGCTATCCTTCTGTACTATGATTTGTCATCAGTGTGATTTGCCATCAAGGCCAACACTTGTCTCATAATGCCAACAGATATCAGTGATGGGAAGTGTTTAATAAGGTACATTAAGGATAGGGGAAGGTGTATGAACATCAGGATACAAGTTTTGCCAATGATTTTACCATCCAAGAGAAATTACCCTCAAAACCCTAGGAGAAGGAAATGAACCTTACCTAGGCGCAACTAAAGCATGAACAAGGTGTAAAATGACCCATTGGAACCTGACATGATGATGAAAACCCTCTGAATGATGGTACACTCAGCTAAATGGTGACATGGACCAACATTTTGACAAATTTGAAAGGATTGAAAACAAACCCTAGACCTGATAGCTAGTGACCAAATTTTGCTTGAAGACTCACTGAAATGACAAAATTTGACCTTGACACGTTAAAATCATTTTGTAAGAGCATGTTTGATCACTGGTGGAAGGCTACAAAGACTGACACTAACAGATGGGAGATGGTGTAGAAATTCTCCTCCATTCATTGCAAGGAGAGATATAGGCCCAAACACTCCCTATGATACATCATCCTTTCTCACGCCACAATTTTGTTCATTTAAAATGGTGGAGAGCCATTTTTAAGGAACATGTGGTAATCTCTATAGTGAAATTCTATGCAACAAAAAATAACTCAAAATTCATGTCTTAGAGTAGGGTTGTTTAGTTAGACAATTATATTAGGGAGACCTTAATGATGGTTCATGTTGTTCTTAGCCATGATAATATAGTTAAATCCTATGCAACAAAAAATAACTCAAAATTCATGTCTTAGAGTATGGTTGGTTAGTTAGACAATTATATTAGGGAGACCTTAATGATGGTTCATGTTGTTCTTAGCCATGATAATAAATCCAAATTAAGTAACCAAAGTAGATTTTGATGTGAAATAAATAAGTTAGATGAATATAAAGATGGAAAAACTAATATTTTTGAAAGCCAAAGAAATTTGTTAATGAAGATAATTTAATTTAAGGTTATAATGGAGTTATATGTCACATTGATGCTCCATTTTTGTGAGACTCTAGATACATCAACCTATTTCTTAATTTATGGAGGTGTAAGGAATAATATTACTTAGTTTAAAAATGTGTGTACATAGTAACTTAATGAGTGGACAAATCAACCATTAAAAAATGGTTTTTTTAATTAAATAAATAAATAACTGAATTTCTTATAAACAATTATAATATTTTTATTGGGATAGTTAGGAAAATTAAAATAACCAACATAATAAAAAGTATGAATTTGTCTAGTTATAACTTCTTCCTTAATGTTTATTTGGAATATGGATTCTAGAATTTTATTTTAATTATCAATGATTACTAGGTAGATGGAAGGTATTTAACCTCCATAGAATATTCTAAAATATTTTTAGTAGTATACACAAATAAAATGCTAAGATGCAATTCTAAATTAATATGCATTTTTTTCCTTTTTAATTAAATTAATTAATTAAAGAAATTATCACATGAACACGTGCCTTATGAAATGAGTTATAGTTTTTTTGGCATGTTATAATTTTTATCATTTTTAAAATTTTAGCAAGATGTATGATGAAGTAAGCTTATTATAGATTGATATGGCATTTACAAACCATTTTATATATAAGGTTGCGCTAGTACTAATACATTCTGTCTCGGGTACCTAAAATGAACAATTTGTCACAATGGATGACTAGTTTTGAGACAAACATTTGTTTGCTATGGCAGTAAAGGCACCTTGGTATGCAGATGTGGCAAACTATCTAGTGGTAGGAAAACTACCAAGGCACCTATCAGCTAAAGAAAGGAAATTGATTGTCCAACATAGAGCCCGATTTTCTTGGATCGGTGGTGTTAGGGTCCTATAAATTATAGGATCTCAAGGTGATTGAGTATTTTGTATTTGTGATTTCATATTGTACATAAATTTCAATATTCAAATGATTTCCAAAAAAAATGAAAAAAAAATAAAAAAGAGGGTATGTTAAAAAAAAATAATAAGAAAAAATAGAAAATAACACGGAAAGTGTTGCAAGTCCAAATGCCACTACTGATAAGTTAGTTCTTTTAGTTCATTATCAAATAAGGTTGTGTGCAACTTGTTTTTGAATGCCACAATGACTAAATTTCTATTCAAATCATATAGTTTAATCATGATTGAACACATTTAAATTTATGTTGAATATGTTAGTAAATAAAGATTTACCAAAAATTTTAATCTTTGTAAATTAGTATCTAGGTAGAAATAAAATTGATTCAAGAGTTTAATCTAAATCAATGGTGAGATAAGTAATAGGATAAGGTAGATTTTCATTAACAAAAAAAAAGAAAAAAAAGGTGATTTGGGTTTGCTAGTTTAAATGCACCCTGCAAAGAAAGAACAAAAAATGTTAGCTTAGAAAAAGAATTGAAATGAGAGGGTAGGTAGAAATAGAATGATGATTTCATGATAAGCATGAAAATTTTATCCTAAGTCAAATGTTAAAGATTATTTTCATGCGCAGGAGAAAAGCAAAGGGATAAAGGTTTTGTTCTAAGGTTCGATATATCAAATGATATTTGGTACATTATTGTTGGGAGTGGGATCCCCCCAAGACATGTGTTGGGGCTTAAAGCCCAAGTTTTGACTAAGTTTGATGTAAAGACTCCGCGATTTGTTGGCGCAGAGCACGAAGATGGTAAATGATTCAGAGGGTTGTCCGCCCTCATTTTTGTAATGTAATGTCGGTTTGAGAGATCTACACATGGTACGCGAACCATGGGATTTTATAAATAGAGCGAGGCTCTAAGTATAAAGAGACATCTAAGGAATGAAAGAAAATCACTCCATGAATCATTGAGTCGAAGTGTAGAGTCGTGTCTTTGGGTCGTAGAGTAGGAGAAGGCTCTGCAGCTGAGTGCGTAGAGGCCTAGTAGTCTGCAGCTGAGTGCACATGGCAGGTTGAGTCTGTAACCATTGGAAGCATTAATAAAGAGAAGTTTTACCATATTTATGTGTATCTTTTCTTGTTTTATGCATTGAAGTATATTGGGTATGAATTACCAGTTTATTGTTTAGTTACTGCGCGAACTTATATGAATATGCTGAATAAGTAAATCTAATAGAAGGTATCTGTTTACATGAAGATAACTAATTGTTATAAGAAGATAAGTAAGATCTACGTTGTGACTTGGGGAAATAGTGCAGATCACTGCCCTAGCAGTCAGAAACCCCATAGCCCCTGGTTAGGGCTGCATGAAGGCAAATATAATAGGGTGCGAAGGCCTCACAGGTCAGGGAAGTGCGCGAAGGTATTCAGAGTTGGACTAAATCAACACCTTAGACATCTCAAGGGTGCGGAAACCTAGTTCCAGCATCCCCCCATACTGCTTCGGGTGAGACCTCACCCTGTGCTCTATGGACTGTTACCAAAAGGACTAGTTGTATAGGTATTTTTTTAGCTAATTAACTCCGAACCTAGGTCAGGCCCCAACAAGCCAACAAATGGTTTCGTTGCTAGGACCGGAATCTGCATAGAGATGTCTGATGTTGTATCATTATAATCCAACTAAGAAAGAAATTGAAGATTGGTTGGATAGGAAAATTCATGAGTTTGCGGTGCAGGAGAACGAGAATCCGCAACTATCAAAGAAAAAGTGGTTAGACTCCTACTTGTACACGAAAATCCATGAAATTTTCTTCGCATCTTTCAGTACTGAGCTGTATGAGTGGATCGCAAAACTAGTAGATAACCAAGGGAGGTGGAAACTCACTAATTCTATTGTGTGGACCCCATAATTGGTGCACACATTGGAAGCATCGGAGGATAATATTGCATGCGCTGTTGATTGCTAGCTCGATCGGATTATAGGAGGATTCATTATTGAGTTCATAGTAGACACTTCAGTCAGTTATAGCGAGGCAGAGTGATGCTTTCTCAAAGGACCGCGAGGTAAGTACGTTAAGTCTCTGAACACTTGGATTAAAATGCTACTATGTGAAAAGCGGATTATGCGAATACATTGATGTTCGGGGCTAGGTGAAGTGGGAGAATTTATAGAAATGAAGGTAGTACAGAACTAGAAACTAGCCCCTTAATTTCACCTCCGCAAGGGGACAAGGAAGAGCTCACGAAGGTATCAACAAGAAGTGCGATCAATTTGATAAGGCAAAGGATTCCACGTATACTAGCCCCACCCACACCACCACCAATTTCACTGCCTTCACCCCCATCTTCTCCTGTACCACCTCCTCCACCACCACAAGTCAATATGGCAAGCGCAATAAAGTTACCGGTGTTCAAGGGAGTAGGAAATGAAGATCCAGACCAGTTTTGGTTCATGATAAAAGCCGTATGGGAAGTGCAGGGAATTACAGATGATAATATAAAGAAAGCAACGTTGGTCAACACTTTGCAGGATCGCTAGTCGACCTAGTATATTAAACATTTTAAAGACAATCTGAATGCGGGGATCATGGATATCCAAATTGCGTTGAATAAAGAATTTAGCAGGCCAAATTCAAATATGCAATCGATCATTAGGTTCAAGGAGATCACAATGCTACCAGGTGAGACTCCTTGGGAGTTGGATCAGAGACTGAAGTGCACAATTTGTGAAGCCAATATGATTTGATGGATGGACAACACCACGAATGGTTTGTAGCATCGCTAACGCCACATTTTAGGAATGCACTATCACAACAGAGGTTAACGACTCAAGCGGAGGCCATGGAGATCGTGATAAGACTACATGAGACCCCTATACAAGATCCTAACTTGGGATTTCAGCAGATCCACACGCAGTTGAAAAATCTATGCCTGGAGATGCAGAGTTTGAAACAGGATAGGAGAGATTGCCCAGAAATGCACGAAGAAGTATGGCGCGTAAAGTTCAAGGGTTAGAGACATGGCAAGGACCACTGCCCAGTGTTCGAAAATTACCTCGTGGGAGGAGGGCGGATGTCGTTAAGACTAGAGGCACAAGCAGGACCTAGCACGGACCCTGTTTTGTGGCATGTGATTTGTTAAATAGGGGGAAAGCATATTACGGACAACTGTTATCTGTTGCAGAAGTACATGCAGAATTCGCAACAATTGTTCTGTAATTTTTGTAGATCAATGGGACATGATGAGTGTACTTGTAGAAGCTATGAGCTAATGATAGATAGGACTTCCACCTACAGAGTTTAGACCGAAACATGACCCCTTGACCAGAATGCAGGAATGGCGCAAACTGGATTTCAGTGGCACGGATAAGGCTGAGGTGGAGGAGGACCTGGAAGAGGTCACAAACAACTGATTTCTTACAATTGCGGGGGGGGGGGGGCAGGACATTATGCTTGTGACTGTATGAATCCAACATGTCCATCATGTCTGTATTGTACCTTGTTTGATCATGAGATGGAGGATTGTCCCACACTTATAGCCAGGCTGTGTGACAAGGGAGCACTCCAACCTCCCCCAACTCAGAACCTGTAGATGATGAGGTCTGAGCCACACGAGGAAGACCCCAACATGAACATTGTGCTCCGAAGTGGAATTACGATAGGAGATGATAAAGGCAAGTAGCCTGAAGATAGTACTTGGGTTTGCAAGGCTCTGACAAAAGAACCAGAGTTTGATTTGGAGCGCGCTAAGCAAACCTTCATGGAAGCTAGTAAGAGCTTTGCTAATGCCTCCACTTCAAGAAGAAAAGACAAACCGGAGCCAGAAATGGACCCATCAATGCTCATGATGTTCCTAGAAACATGCATGAAGCTACTCCACAACAGTAAGGCTGAAAATGGATCGTAGGAACTCATTAATAGATGCGTTGGGACCGGCTAGAAGAACTGTGTGTAGTCTGGAAGATTGGAAAGCATGCGATGAGGATGGGAAGAGAAATGAGGTTGACAGCATAGTTTAGAGAATATGAGATGGACCAAGTAATCCTAGACCTAGGGTTGGACACGAACATTCTACCAAAGTAGACATGGGAGAACATTGGAAGACCTATGCTGCAATGGTCTCCTATCCAACTGTGAATGGTGAACTAGAAAAAGATCATACCTATGGGAAGATTGGAGGAGATCACTATGGATATTGAAGGGGAAAATGCACCAACAGACTTTGAAGTGATAGAGATTGTGGATGACAGCAATCCCTACCCCGCGCTATTAGGAATCAATTGGGCAACTGACATGAACGGGGTGATAAACCTGAAGAAGCATAAAATTATTTTTGAGAAAAAGTCTCTACACGTAGTCATACCCTTAGACCCTGCTGAGGGATCACGCTACACGGAGCTGGTGCACGACTATGAAAGTGATATCGACTTGGACTGCATCTGCAAGATAACCGCACGAGAGAAAAACTGAGTAAATCCCAGCATGGATGGACGAATCTCATGGGAGCGCGAAAGCTCCTGTACATCGCATTCGGATGACGAAATAGAGCTATGGCAGAACCGGTTACATGAGGTGACCACGCTGAACTGTAACATGATGATGAGATCGTTGTGTTTTGTATCGACAGAGGTGAGGGATTTGCCTACTTGTGATGGGTTAAGTGAGGTAGATGCTTTCTTGAACAGATTTGAAAGAGAGGTGCTGGAACAACAACATTTCAAGGCTTTGAAATTGGTACTATGCGCTACACCTGCGAGGTGGTGGGGCACGCACCAAGGAAGCTTTGAGGACTTGTGCAAATGCAGGAGACTGATGCGCATGTGTTTTGGGAAGCCTCAGATGTGATTAACAGACAAGAATGCCAAATGGAATGGTCCACGCTCACACTTGTCTATGTGGGTACAGGCATATGCTAAACAACCTGTGCGGATGCACATGGATTTCGCATTCGAGAACACAGTCAATAAGCATAAGTTGGCGAGGAAATTGCGCCAATGATCACTCCAGTTGGGACAATGAAGAGTGGAAATAAAAAGTGTGCAGAAGGTTACCCACACAGAAGCCTTTAACGAAGTGTGCATAGCACTGAACAAGGTATATAATGCACAGCGGAGTGATTGGGACCTACGCGTACCAGCAGTTCTGTTGGCTTATAAGACAACGTGCAAGAAACTGATGGGACAGACGCCTCTGAGGCTGGCCTATGGAGCGATCATTGTAGTCCCAATAGAGTATAATATGCCTATTCCGTGCATAGCAACACTAGTAGATATGATGACTCACGGAGCTTTGGAAGAGGGGATAGCGTAGCTGAATGAAGAAGAACAGTTTGGACCTAAAGAAGAAATACGAGAGGGTGATGTTAGGCTCCAAGAACTCATGAAAAAAAGAGTGCAGTTACGAGAGAAAAGCACTCTGGTAGAAACAAAAGTCAAGAAGCTTGAGGAAGAAATAAATAAGGATTTTCTTGATAAGAAAATCAGCTTGATAAAACAGGGTGCGCACAACTACGATGACAAATTTGGGGACTACCATCGAGAATTGATCAACCTAATGCCTTGGATTGGACCGTATATTACTAAAGGGATCACCCATGATGGCACGATGCAGATGGTGAAGTGTGTGATGCAAACAATACAAACAAAAGGCAGATTTGTTCCAGGAAAAGTCATGGATGACTGGTTGGAACCCTATACAGGTGGTTTGGCCACCTGACTGGCTGTGGAAAGTACAGTCTTAGTGGTCTAGGTAGTTTAAAGGAGGCGTGGGACTATAAACAACTCTGCCCAAGAGTTGCGCGGTGTCGGGGCTACGCGTAGGAGCAAAGTGTCACAAGGTATGCAACCACACAAGGGGGGCTACGTTGTCATGCAGGTTGGCTGGAAAGTGACGATTGTAGTCACTATTCACGATGTGATGCTTGACTTGAGACCAAATGGAGCGGGAGGCTAGCATTTAATATGAGCTTTATGGGAAAGATTTGGGAAAATCTGCCACCAAGGGAGCATTAATTGTTCGGATTTGGGGGGAATGGTCGAATTCAAATTCAAAAGGCACTATAAATTACAAAGAGCTTCCTAGCAAACAACACTTGGTTATTTATGAATTGAGTTGTTGTGTGCCTCGAGTATTGTGTCCCGAGTATTTTAAACCAAGACCCATTTGTCCTGTGGACAACGTTGGTTGAGCACCTAAGTGAACAGTTGAGAGCTTTCTAGACGAACAAGATGGCAGCGTCTGAAGAAGCCAGGGAAATCGCAGAGATGACCGCCGAAGAAGCCTTGCAAGCAATGACCATAGAAGAATCCCCTGAGAGCATCGAGATTTTTGCAGAAATCCCTAAATCACCGTGCACGACGAGAATGAAGAAAGAAAAGCAACCCATGATTCCGGTGCGCATGTCCCCTCGAAACCCGCAGAGAACTAAATTAACCATGGAGGAAAAAGGGAAAGCGGATAACCTGGAAACCGATGAGGAGGAAGAAGACCTTGAGGACGTCATAATTGAAGAGGATGAGGATAAAGACAAGGAGGAAGAAATTGAGGCTACGCACCCTCCAACTAAGCTGCTCGTGTATGTCCCCCTGTGAAAGGGGAAGGAAAAGGTGCCCAAGGACCTCAATGAGAGCAAGAGCTCTCTGCAGACTCCGCTCCTCCCGGACAATATCATTTTTGAAGGAACACACGTGGCACGGGTGCCGAATTTGAATTTCAAAGATTGGGATCTCGCTGACCACAAGGAATTCCCTCACTTAGAGACCACACAACTCACGAAGACGAAGCAGAACACCACAGCATGAGTTATAGAGTTGGAGCCACGCAAGCGGTTAAACGGAGTTAAAAAGGCAGGGTTGTTGAACCTGCTCTAGGTGTCACATTACCATCGCGCCCTAGTGACTATCTTCGTCATCAGGCAGCTGCTCTGCTTGGTTCATGGTGGGTGTTTGTGGCTGGAGAAGCCCATCCTCAACATGTACCACCTAATCCATCGAATTACCCAACTCCCATGTAAAGGAGAACACCCCACAGACATTTCAGAGGGTAAAGATAGTGATTTGGCCATCGCAAAGGCCACGAAAAAGAAATACAAGCTGGAGAAGAAAAAGAGGAGCTACACAATCTCTAGTATCAACAACACGACAGTCAGAGTTGTGACCCAAAATACTAGTAGGTAAGGTCATGCGGAAGTGTCGCGCGGATGAGGTGCCCGTGCCAGTGGTGGCACTTAATGAACAGTGTGCAAAGGGGGTCCAATTTAACTAGTCTGAATTCTTGTGCAAGGAGTTCCTGGAAAATTGCCACAAGGCACAAGAACAAGGGAAAACATTCCACTATGCATGGCTTTTGCTATCCATATTGTTGGTGGTTGGGGAATTTCCTGAAGACAGCCAATTCCCCATAATTGCAAGGGGTCTCTAGGAGGCCGTGAAGTACGCTTTGCTATGGGCCACTAAAGACACGAACCAGATCCGTGACAGTAAAATATTCTCAGTGTTCATGGAGATGAACATCAGAATGGGGATTAATCGTAAGCTACGGTTATCACCCACTATCTATAATAGCCTACAAAGTTTCCTAGAGTTTAAAGCGGACTTTCATCACATCTACCTCATGGCGCACAAGGACACTGCAAAGAAGTGGAACGAGCTACCATATATGGCCACAGATGATGTGATCTTTGACATACTGGAGATGTGGTCGTCCAAATTACGTGCTCGAGACATCTCTACAGTGGAAAAGTTTGTTGCGTAGAAGAAGAAGGATGAGGCAAAACTGTGCATGGCGCAGTTGGCAGAAAAGAGAAGGAAAGAAGCAGCAGTAGCAAAGGTGCAGGAGGTGCGGGACATTACGCAAACAACAAAGAAAGGCCACAACAGCAACACAGAAGGCAGCAAAGAAGTAGCGTGAGGGCCAGAAGTCGCCTTCGCCTGAGCAAGAACAAGAGATGGAAACAAAGGTAGAAGAGGGCGGCATGACCCACATACAACATCGACACTATTGAAGTGCTAGCATCCGAGAGAGCAGATGGGGTCGCGCAAGAAGGTAAAAGCATCTAAGTTGTCTATCGACCTGATCACTCTTACTGAGGGGGATATGCACAATATAGGAGAGATGGTGCACGATGTCCCCACAGAGGCCCTCTAGAACTTTGCGGAGGATAATCAGATTGTGTTGGGGGCTCTCTAAGCATAGATTCAAGAGCTGCAGGTGCGCACTCCTCAGGCTGGTACTCTCTCAACCAACCTCGCAGTAGGGATAGCTGCAGTCGAGGAAATGTTGCACACTCATACGACCAACACAATAGTGTTGCGAGAAGGGGCACTGGTTACAGCAAATGAGGTTGACAGGCCTACAGTCAGTATATTGAAAGGTATAGGGATAAACATGGTTGCACTCCCATGGGAGACGCTCTATGTTCTGCAGGATGGGATTACTATAGAACTGTGGGCTAGGGAGAGTCAAACGCTGTAGGTGCTGAGTGAACAGAAGATCAACATGGAGCAGTTGAGATTGCAGCATGATGAGGTCGTGTCTTAGAACAGGTAGATGGTGCAGGTAATTGAAGAATCCTGCCAGATGGTCCCTAAGCTGGCCATCCTAGCAAAAGCTCCAGCAGAGGCATGCATCCAGTGATTAACAGTAGGAGTGCACAAGGCATGAGAAGATATGGCCAAGGTTCAGCTGGTTCAGATAGCAGAACTCTGGTTAAAGGTGCAACCTTCAACTCCTCCAGAGGTAAGGGAATAGCGCGCCAACGCCATTACATCGAGGATGGAGGAGAGCAGCTGTACAGTGAAGGACTGCACCAGAATGTTGGAAGAATCATTCGAGGTCCTCACCAATCTGCAAGAGGACCCGAACATACAACGCTTGGAAACAGAGGTGCGTGAGCAATGACAGTAGTATGACAAAATTAAAGGGACCGCATAGATGGTGGCCCTCACACAGAGGCTCGCGTGAATGCAACAGGCAAATGCACTTAAGGAGCAAGTAGATGCAACGCGACACAGATAAGCAGTTTTGAAGGTGTGTGTTCCACCTTGGATCGATGGGGCCTTCGTCATCACAACAAAAATTGAAGGTAAGCTCACGCAGATGTAGGGGATGCAGGAACAGATCCAGGGAGCTAGTTTCAACACCACGGTCTCAGAACAACGCGTATAGGAGATACAACAGGTAGATGCTCAATGCGCTGTCGACCTTGTAGCCGTCCAAGCAGAGTTGGGAGGTCTTCGCATGAATATCTCTGCACTGACAAAGTGACTCGAGGGCGAGTCACTATGTTTGTGTTGGGGGCTTGTTGGGTGTGGGATCCTCCCAAGACAAGTTTGGGGCTTAAAGCCCAATTTTTGACTAAGTCTGATGTAAATACTCTGCAATTTGTGGGTGCAAAGTGCGAATATGGTAAATGAGATAGAGGGTTGTCCACCCTCATTTTTGTAATGTAATGTTGGTTTGGGAGATCTACCCATGGTCTGCAGACCATGGGATTGTATAAATAGAGCAAGGCTCTAAGTATAAAGAGACATCTAAGGAATGAAAAAAAATCAATCCATGAAGCATTGAGTCGAAGTGTAGAGTCATGTCTTTGGGTCGTAGAGTAGGAGAAGGCTCTACAGTTGAGTGTGCAGAGGCCTAGTAGTCCACAGCTAAGTTTGCAGTCCCATTCAGCTGAGTGTGTAGGGCAGGTTGAGTTTGTAACCATTGGAAGCATTAATAAAGAGAAGTTTTACCATATTTCTGTGTATCTTTTCCTATTTTATGCATTGAAGTATATTGGGTATGAATTTCCAATTTACTGTTACTACGCGAACTTATATGAATATGTTGAATAAGTAAATCCAATAGAAGGTATCTATTTATGCGAAGATAACTAATTGTTATAAGAAGATAAGTAAGATCTATGGTGTGACTTGGGGAAATAGTGTAGATCACTACCCTAGCAGTGCAAAAGCCCCACAACCCCTGGTTAGGGCTATGTGAAGGTGAATATAACAGGGTGCGAAGGCCCCGTAGGTCAGCGAAGTGTGCGAAGGTATTCACAATTGGACTAAATCAACCCCTCAGACATCTCAAGGGTGTGGAAACCTGGTTCCAACATCCCCCCATACTGCTTCGGGTGATACCTCAATCTACGCTCCATGGACTGTTGCCGGAAGGGAAAGTAATACATGGATTTGTTTGGCTAATTAACTCTGAACCCAGATCAGGCCCCAACAAGCCAACAATTATTCCACTATTCCTAAGCTTCACCACCCTAAGATCATTCCTCCGCTTATATATTTCATTTATTTACCTACCGCTCAATGCATCCAATCATATTCCATTAAATTCATTTTCCTACCCGACCATACGCCCATCACATCATGATAAACCCTCCCCACCTTTCACCTCATCCAAACTCCGAATGTGATATATGACAGACAATATTATGTTTCGGCCCCCCCCACCATTCGTACTTTAACATCCGGGGGGGGTCTAAAATGGGTAGTATTGAAGCCTAGACCCACCACGACATGCCACCATTCTATGTTTTCACACCCCCTTTGCCAAAACCGTTAACCACCCCCCCCGAAAACTGGTTTCTCCACCATACGAAACCACTGCCCTATCCGATATGCTCCCACCAATACCCCCTCGCCGCCTCATCTATCTGTTGCTCCCACCAATCACATCCACTCCCTCCAAATCAATCCATTAAGTAATTGAATTACTTAATCGTTAATATAACGAACCTGATCCATCATCAATGGGAAAGCCTGAAAACTATAAACTCCTTCTTTTCGCCTATTCACAGGTTACCAACACCACACTCTACTAATACCTTTTCCCGTGATAGGTTTTCCAATTCAATCCCCACACCTTGTAAACACACATAATAGAGATTCCATCAATTTTCTTAGCCTTATCCAATCATGCCTTCTAAAGATAAAGGACAAGAGAACCTGTAAGCCCTCTAATGCACCCTTCGATTTATTTTCATCATATTCCTTTGGTGGACAGAGACTACGAAATCCATGAAACTCTGTGAGAGTTTGATTTATTCGAAATGTACTATTGGCTAGAAGACAAGTTCATTGATAAGTCTGATGATATTGGACTGTGGGAATCCAATTTGCCCCATTATATCTTTCCCTATACCCATAGTGCCCCTGAATTGGATGAAGAGGGAAATCAACAATTAGTCATCTTCTGGACTACACTAGTAATGAAGGAGAAAAAATAATATTCATACAAATAATTCATAGAAATGTTTTTACCTCTAGCACTTAGTCTCCTAAGCAGCAAGTCAGAGCCAAGAATCAGTGAAAAAGTCAAGAAAATTTTGCAGTTACCAGACCAAGTCTAGACAGGAGATTGGTACCTTTACCAGAATTACACAGAGCTAAGGATATATGGGTGTGAACTTGCCCCTTACAAACGGCCAAAATTCCTCCCAGTGAGGATTTTTTTCCCTTGAATACATCTGGAAAATGCTCAATGTTGATGAGATTCATTTTGTATCTACCAAGAAGAAATACCAATTCAAAATCAAACCCCAAATAGGACCCTTCATTTGTAACAATAGGGAAGTAGGGGAAGAAGCAAACAAATTTGCTGAAAGAAATGCCATTCAACCTTAGTTTCACATGGTCATATGATCCATTAGGGGTCATCTCCAAGTTAAGCATAGAGAAAAAATCTACAGCTTATTTTCATGCATCCAGACTAGAGATTAAGAGATACAAGAACCAGCCAAAATGGACTAAAAACACTCTACAAGAGGTAGAGGAGCAATTGGTGTCAACTTCAACATTACAAACTCCTGTTACACAGGAGGAAATAGGAAAAAGGAACAGAGAAGAAGAGTCACCTCCAGTGACTGATACTCCCTGCGAAGACTTCACAATCATGTATAGGAAGAGGACCAAGATTGATTCCAAACTGAGCCTAAGCAAGGATTCAGATCAAGAGGATATTATCACCAGTAAAGAGACACTTACTTTCTCACTAGTAGGTGATCAGAATACACTTTCTCCTACCACCTTGACAACTTCACAGGATCAACAAGTTATGAAAACCAGTGCATCTACCACATGGGCGAAAGAAAAGAGCATATTTGATATATTCAAGGAGATTAAAGTGAGAAATGAAGCTATGAATATCAATACATAAAATCAGTTCTGGAAGCAAACTTCCAATTCTCAAAGCAGACTACTCTCATCCTTTGACTCAGAGAAAGGTAAAATGCAGATGGCCTTCCTCCAAGCACAGATCCCACAACTCAAGGCAACATCAGATTACAAAAAGACTTCATTTGAATTTGATGTAAAAGACATACATCCCATTGATCAAATGGACATGCACAAACAAACTGGTCAAATGATTTAATCCACACTCACTAACACTGCTATGAGTTTGTCCAAATTGTAGGTTACTATAGCTAATGTTCAGTCACAATTGAAGATGGAGAAAGTATATTCAATTTCCAAAGACACATGGATCAAAACTTTGGAGGACTTGGTAATCAAGATAGGATATGATCCTTTAAACATCAATGCAACATAAGAGATCATAAGAAAAAAGAACACTGACATAGTAACATTGAGAAAACAATTGAAATTACCAGCCACAGAAGATCCTCTGGCCAAAGAAATTGAAGAATCAGAGTCACAGAAGGCAGACATGATGAAGCTCATCATGGAACAGAATGTACAGTTGAAATAAATGGAAACAGAGATGGATAAAATCATCAAAGAAAAGGAGGAAGCTGCGAGAATGTCTATTGTCCCTTTGGAAGTTGTACCTCATACCAAAATTCCTACATCTACCTATTCTATAGCAAACATAGGGAATACCATAGATCAGTTGGCAAGTGCAATGGAGAATATGTCTCTCCAAACTAAAGAAACTAAAATATTGCAGGCTCAAGTTAATATTCTACAAGACCAAAAGGCAAGGACTGAAACTTTCCATGCATTAGAGCTATAGAGAGCTCAAAACTAGATAGAAGCATGGTGGAAATTTGCAACCAAATAGTCCATTGGCCACACGCTAGCTAAAGTTAAGGAAATTATATGGAACAATATTATTTAAGCCATGGATGAAATCTGGCCATGTATTCAGATTATATTTGAATAGAAAGAGTTGGTTGAGAGAGTCAATCAGGCCATTTGCACTATTAACAATGAGTTTGGAGATATGTTTGCCACAGTCAACAACATCATCAAGTTTCTCAATTCCAAAAACAGATATGAGTTGGATGATTTGGGAGTAGATGACAAGACAAAGACAATTTTAGAAGTAAAGAAAGTTCTTACAAAGAAAAAATTGATTGTGTAGCTTATAGAAAAATGTCACAGTTTGGAAATAGTAGTCAACAGATTTTTCACCAAAATAGAAGAATTAACAAAGAGGGGCCTACCTTCTTTATTTGTAATTAATGAAAAATTAATGACCAACGAAGATTATATGAATAAGCTTAAAGGCATTGCAAGGGATACTATTAAATCTTCCCACATTAAAGGTGCTATGACAACGATAGCTTTTTTCAAAGATATCAGCAACATTATTTTCATTTAGCATGAGATAAAGCATATTTTGGTGGTAAATTCCACATTTGCTCAATATATCGAGGTAGATGAGATTTACCACAAGGCAACAAAAATCACCATCTTGGATGAAGAGCAGTGGGATAAATTGTGCGAATTTCAAGAGTAAAGAAAGATATCAGCTCCACCAGCGCAACACCTAAATCGTGGCAAATCAGCAACTGTTCTCTACAAAAATAATGCTAGACATCTAAATCACTTCACCAAATTCACCTCTTTTGGTCACATTAGTCATTTTGTTATTTTTTAGTTAATAATAGATTTCCATGTCGATGGGGCATTCATTGTAATATTTTTGGAAATTTAGTTTAAATACTTCATTCATTCAAAGTATTGAGGGTAGGTTCTTGATCATTGTAATTCTTCTTATTAAGAATTGTACTTTTCCCACGTTGTTGGAGTGTCATTAATAAAAATACTTTCACAGGATTCTTGTGCTACAATTTACTGGTGATGTTTTTCCTATTGTAATTGTTGTTTTCACTGTTGTTCTCTGCATTATAATCATCTCAAAATCTAATTGTAAAATAGGAAATGTGAAAAATAAGATTTGTTAATTGAACACCTTATTTGGATTGTTTTTACAATTTGTATGTTTTTGTTATGGAGTCTGATTGAAAAATTCTTAAATGATTTTTGATCGTTACTGAAATCAATTCTTCTCCGTTTCATAATTCACATTAAGGACCTAGTAAACGTAACTAGCTTGCCATGTAATTGTTCTTTTGATGCATTATCCAACATTATTTGACTCCATAGCCCAATGGAAAGAAAATAATTTGATCAAACCAATCAACCAAATTCAAACAAACAACCAAGCATAATCATAACTAGCCTAAGATCAACTTAAAAACCAAGTTAAATCATAAAGAGAGATCCCTCTCTTGAGCTGGCAAGGCTAGATCCCAGCTCCAAAAGTGGTTTGATGTTGTCCAATGTATTTACTCCCTTAACCTCAAAAATACAGAATGCTAATAGGTGGATATCTTTTCCACACAGGGTTCGATATGCAAATACGATGATGTATTCATGAAGATGAGATCTATAACATTTTGAAAGCTTGCCATGATGAGCCTTGTGGCAAACATTTTGTAGATCGTAGGACTGGACATAAAATAATTCAAATAGGCTATTACTAACCCACTATATATAAAGATGCAAGAAAATATCTCTAGGCCTGTGATAGTTGTCAGAGGATGGGGGTCGACCTGATCAAGCTGATGAGATGTCGTTGTAGCCGCAGTTGATAATGGAGCCTTTCAAATGATGGGCATTGGATTTTGTTGGCCCATTCAATCCACCATGAAACCAAAAAGCCTACATACTGGTTGCTACAAACTATGTAACAAAGTGGGTAGAAGTAGTAGCTTTGCCAAGGGCTACGGAAGAAACTGTAATTAATTTTTCGTTTGAGTTATTTGTGCAATATGGTTTACCCAGGGAAGTGATAACAGATGGAGGGCCATAGTTTATAGGACATAAGCTTACGAACACTCTACAAAAACATAATATTACACATAGAGCCACTTATCTGTATCACTTACAGGCAAATGAGTACGTTGAAAGCACCAACAAGTTCCTTGAGGCGATCTTGACTAAAACAATTTGAACACACCAGTGGGACTTGGTGAAACACTACTGGTTATTCCCCGTACGAACTTGTGTTTGGTAAGGAACCTATTTTCCCTATGTAATTTGAGATAAAGACTCTCAAAATAGCCCAGGAAGTGGGACTGGATTTGACGAAGGCCCAAATGAAATGACTTCAGCAATTAAATGAATTGGATGAAATATGACTACTTTCTCTATAGCATACAATGATTATTCAACAATAAAGGGCTAAGTGGCACGACAATCTTATTAAGAAGAAAATGTTTCAGAAAGGAGACTGGGCACTCCTCTATGATTCTAGGTTTCAAGACTTCACAAGCAAATTGTAGACAAGGTGGCTTGGCCCGTATGAGATTCATGAGGTACAAAACAATGGAACCATAACTCTGATTACCATTGATGGGTTTGTCCCTCCTTTTTTGGTGAACGGACATCGGTTACGACTTTATCACAAGCCACTCACCAAAGAGTCTTTTTTCCAACAAGTACGCAATGATCCCACTATGCAAATTTTAGCTGCAGGGAGTGATGACCCGACAACTTTACTTTCATGAAAATTGTTCCTTTTCAATTGTAAATAATGTATATATTTTCTACAAACATAGCTTATTAATTTTTCCATCTTCTTTTTTTACTTGCATGATTGAATAGAGTAAACATCGCTGTGTGAATGAGTTGAATCTTTTTAAGAAACAATGATGTTTAAAAATTTGTTGTTCCTTTCCAATGGAACAACAACTATTTATTCATCTCTTTTATCACTGTTTTGTTGTCGTTGTTCTCTTTGGAGTGAACAATTGTTGTTATATTTTTGGGACATCTGTTGTTCTCTTCCAAGAATAGTTTCTATTAAAAGAACAGTTTCTGTTAAAAGAACAGTTTCTATTCCATAAAGTGAGTTAGTGTTGTTCCATCAAATGAACAACCACTGTTCTGTATAGTAGCTAGTTGTTGTTCCATCCTCAAATGAACATTTTCTATTCTATTCCCAATTGAACATTTGTTGTTCCATTCCAAACTGAACATTAGTTATTCCTCTCTTGATAGAACATTTGTTGTTCCGTTCTCAATTGAACATTTGTTGTTCCATTCCTGATTGAACATTTCCTTATCCATTCCCGATTGCACATTTACTGTTCTTTTCTGATAAACCGCTTGTTGGTCCATCTATACAGTCATCTGTTTGGCTAGAAATTTGCATCGAAATCTCTTTAAAAAGAATTCATATTGGTTACATTATGATTTCTTTTAACCGTTTGTTGATTACCTTTATTTTAATCTGGCATGGTTCATCTATTAAATGACTTGTTGTATGTCTTTCCTTTGGATATATTCTCAATTTGATTCACCACCAATATCAACATCTTGTTGGTTCTCTCTTTTACACTTTCAAATGGCAGTTCCTTTTGACACAATGCAAGGAAAGCAAGCATATCTTTTGTAGGCATTATTTTACTTCTTACACCATCCCTAACTCTTAAGGAGTTAGTGAACCTCCCTCAACTTATAACGTAAAATTGGAAATAGGATAAATTTTTCTTAAAGAGGATAGGAGGTCTCATTATGAGCTGACCTACCATGATCATAAAGAATTAACACAAGTGACATTTCCATTTTGGCTACCAGTAATGGCCTTTTATACATTATATATGTCTAAGGATAGGAGGTCTCATCAAGGGCCGACCTGTTCACTTTGTTCTGCCCTAGTGAATGGAATTTTGGTTATCTGGTTACCATGCCAGCACAGTGGTCTCTTTGCAAAAATATGTAAATAATAATGATAAAAAAAATTGATAAGTTGAGGATACTGGCTCATTTTTGGGTTTAGGCAGTAACTCTGTCAAGGCTATAGACGCCTGCTGGCAGCAGTGGCTCTGCCCGTGGTATTGCAATAGTATTCTATATTGCCAATTCTTTAGTATGCTAAAACATCCTATTCAATTAATCCAAAAGGAGAAACTACCATTGAATAATGTTTATATTTCTAAAAACTAACATAACCATTGAAATTCCATTGAATGAATCACTTCAGCATTGTCCAATCAGTTGACACCAACAATCATTATTCTTTTCATACCGTGTCAGATTTCGCTTTACCAATCACAAAAAGGTAAATCAATTCTCATAATGAGTATTTATATTCTTTACTATTTTTCAATCATCTCTAACCACTCGTACGTCTGTTAATTATTTTGCTTCACTCCACCCATCGGACTTGTCTACTAACTTCATGCCATATTAATGATGTTATGTGTACTTCTTATTTTCTCGTACTCCGAGGATGAGGATGCCCTTTTCTTATTGGAGGGGGAAGGTTATGCACTATGATGATTTGACAAGATATAATTACCCAACTCTACCATGACTTGCTGATTTGACTGATTAATTAGTATTGAATTTATAAAAATATTTTTCCGATTGACCGACCATTATTATTGCATTCATATAGAATCTATTTTTGATCTAAACTCTTGCATGCGAATTATTCGTTTCTGTTATTGCATGCAGAGTAGTGAAATTATTACAGGAGCACAACAAGCATGGGGGAAAATGCGATTCGCAACGTGCCCACACTATTGCAATTAACAGAACAGGCTCAAGCAATTCTTGAACGTGCTAGGTGGATACAGTACCTGGTCAAGTTGCAGGGATTTCAAAGTGATGTTGCATTGGAATTTCTGCAAAACTTACAGAATGGACACACAACCATAAAAGGAAGAGCTATAGCAGTCTCCGAAGCGGTCATAGCTAAAGTCTCGGGAATTTTGACATAAGGCATAAAGTGGACTCAAAAGCAAGTACAATTGCATGAAGCTGTTGAAATATTCAAAGAGTTGGGTGAAGAATTAATATGCAAGGGCAAGGGCATTCAACTTGCGTCTTTGAAGGAACCATGGTGAGAATTGGCAACAATTGTTCAAAAATATATCACTTGCAATTGCTGACAGGACATGGTACAGTCTAGACACCTTAAGTTGTTAGAAATACTTAGGAAGAAGATTGTAGTTAATTTTCCATTCTTTTTAAACTCTTTATTGCATGATGTTGCTAGTCAGGTCAGGAAAGCTAATAACCGACATGCTACAAACAACCATCATGGTCTAATTAAGCTCATCATCACTCAAGAACTAGCCCAATTGCAATTAACCTGGGACAATTTTGTAAACCTTGTTGTACCCTCATTAGAAGAAAATCCAAGAAATGCACAGGTAGGGGCAGTTATTGACCAAATTGTAGAGAATGTTGATGAACCAAATAATGAACAACAAACTTTAGAGGTAACAATCTCAGGGAGGGCATGAAAAAGGAAAATCTTTGCTTTAGCCTCTGACCCTGCAAAACGAAGACATTCTAAGAGGATAAGTTCACAACATAATATTACATAATTAGCAGAGGAAGCATGACCATCTCATAGACCCCCTACAAGTCCACAAAATATTTTTCCACGAGGTGATGAAGAAGACATGGACCGTGTTGGAAATAATACTGAGAGGGGGGGGGGGGGGTGAATCAGTATTATCTAATCAATTGAACTTTTTCATTTCCATACTTCAGAATCATATACGCTACTTCAGTTATGTATACCCGCGTATATACGCGATTGTGTCTATTGCAACTAGCGTATAACCATTAAACTCATGATTCAGTTATGTGATATTCAATGGATGCATCAGAACATTATTAGCCATATTAACAGTCAACAGTAGCAGTAAAACAGATAGATCAACACACATAAGCAACACACATGAACACCATGATATAAGGTGGAAACCCAATGTGGGTGAAAACCACCTGCTGCAATTCGTTTCTATCTTCCTTTATTAATAAATTTCTTTTACAATGTACTGGTGCAGTCCTTTACCAGCACGTAGGCTACAACCTGCAGAAGGCTACAACCTTCTCTCGTTCTCCAGACTCTCCTGGAAGGGAGCTCCAACCCCCTTTGCTCTTGTACTAGCTAAGATACTAGTACGTAGGCGCCGGCCTACAATCTTCTCTCCTCCAGGTACCACGTTTCATACATTTTCAGACTGGATACTCCTGAAGCACAACACATAATCTGAAAGGCCACGTTTCATCCAATTTTCATACTGGACCCATAACTATCATTGAAGCTCAAAACAATCACTACTAGCATCATCAATTTCTGAATCACTGAAACACTGAAACCCTGTCAACAACACAGTCACCAGAACACAGAGCAGACACAGAACTCTACAAAATCACTCAGACCCAACTGCAACTTCAAACATCAAACTTCAAAGTGTATACGATATTACAATGAATCAAACCCGCGTACATACGTGCTTTTTCCAAGGCCAACCCGCGTACAGATCTAAAAATATTTTCTTATAACTTTGCAGCAGTACCAGACATCAGTCATACTCATAACATTTATAGAACATTACATGCGTTAGTATGCAGATCTAGAATAAGCATAATCAACCATATAAGGATAGTCCATTTCAAACCATTTGATCCCGATCTCTCCTTAGATCTTGTTCTCCATCAACCGGTGAGATCCCTCCTTAGCTTAGATCAAGCAATGCACCATCAACCCATAACCTGCATACTGGATCTCATACTTCTTCAGATATTCAAGACTTTTTCAATGCATTTGCCTAATGATCTTCTTCTCCTTTTATAGTCTTAGGCCTTGCTCAATACCACGGTCCAAAACCATAATAAATCAATACCATGGGCCCAATACTTGGGATCAACACTTTTGACGAGACACCATGGTCCAAAACCATAGGTTCAAATACCGAGGACTAACTACCACGGACCAAAAGTAAGTTCTCCAACATATACACGCTTTTCCTTGCATGAAAGTGCGTGTATACATATACGCTCCTTTGTAATGTCTATCCAACGTGTATACGCGGCTTGGTCACAATGAACCTGCGTATATGTATTTTCTCTTCATACTTGTAGTCTGATCATCAATTCCTTGCTGCTGACCTTCTGCACTATTATTTTCCATCTGTGTGATTTTCCATCAAGGACAACACTTGTCTCATAATGCCAACAATCTCCCCCTTTGGACTTGATGGCAAAGCTAACTTGTCACACTTAGAACTTGATCTTCTTATTCCTTTGAGTTGTCCTGTATCCCATGCATTTAGTCACATCTGTAGATTCATCTAGTTATATGTAAGTGAGATGTTCTTCTATGAGAGGGTTGCCATCAAGTACAACACATGCATCATAATGCCAACAATCTCCCCCTTTGGACTTGATGGCAACAACACCAAATCACTCTCCCCCTTTGACATCAAGGGCAAAGGGCGGACCAAGATATTCTCTTTCCTTGATAATCATTCCGCTGTCCATACTCCCCCTGAGTACCTGCTGAAATCTCTGAATGAGCTCCCCCTTTGTATATGCCAAGGTGTACCAATCTGTCCATGCTCCCCTTGAGTACATGCTGAAGTCTCTGCTCTGCTGAAGTGTGCTGTTCATGCTCCTCCTGATTATAAGCAAGGTCTGCAAAAAGATGTCTTACAAGAAGAACATGACTCTATCATGAATGACCTTCCTATTACATACATCCATCATCCAACCAAGTGGGGATACATCAGAAATTTACATATGACAACCAAATTCATTACATGTTCATCCCATGCATAGTGGGGAAACCAATATAGGCCGTTACATGACCTTGACACCATAAAAGAGATACATGACATAGAGACGAAATATCTAGAGCAAGACTTATGAAAGTCACCAATAACTGATAGCAGTAGCATATATCAAACTCTTTTCAGATCAACAACCATGTTCTCCTTCTGTTCTCCTTCTGCACATGTTCTAACCAAAACAGCTTGTGTACACGAACCAAGAGCTTCTAAGGTAATGCCAAAAATGCATTATTAGAAGTTAATCTGCTCCACCTGAACCTGTGCCAGATGGTCTCTGTTAGACCCATATCAGGCTCTTCTCATCCAGAGTCTGGCCCACTGATTTTATTCAAACCATCATATACACGACTGTATCCACAGAAACTAGCGTATATACGCGGATACTCCTTATGAAACTCGCGTACAGCAAATTCCAGATCAGCAACCTGTAAATGTCCTATGACAGGGTATGTTTGGGAATATCTGCATCAATCAACATATGTAAGTATCGACCTATCAACATATAGGTAAGAACTCATGATCGTCATGTCTCCAACAATGCAACTTCATGTATCCAGCACTCTGTATCTAGAGCTCTTGATATCATCAACAACAACAATCCTCATCCATATGAGCACCAAGAATTATAGAAAAACCTGCATCATAACTGTATTATATGATCTTTATGCATATGATGACAACAACATATGAATGACTCATCATCAAGTAAAGAAGATGTGAATTCAAGCTATGCACTTCTCCTTATCCTTATGAAGATCGCCATGTAAGCACCATATGTGCATCATCAAAGAATCAACCATAAATCTGATCTAAACATCTACTATGTAACCCCAAGAATCATATGAGATTTTATCATGGACAACTCATAACCAAGTCATAGCAAGATATAGCATTTAGCCATATAAGCATCATCACTAAGGAATATTAACCATAATGCCAACAATGCATTATTAAAGGCATATGCTCCCCCTCAACCTGTGCCATCTGTTTACTGTTAGATCTGATCATGCATATATCAACAATAAGCATCAAGACATCATCATCATCAAGTTAGGATCAAAATACTTCTAAACATCTTACAAGAATCAAGACATTTCCACTCATCCTCAGCAGACTGTAACTATTAACCAATAGAGCAAATAATGGACTGAATCATATTAGATCCTTTTTCTGAGCCTGTCCCCACTGCTTTTCCTCAGACTGACATATACGCGACTTTGCAGTGTCTAACTCGCGTATATACGCGACTTCCCTTTAAGAAACTTGCGTATGAGATTCAGGACACTGAAGTTTTACACTTTCAGCTCCCCCTGAGTCTGTTATGTCTGTGCTGTGCTGTGTCTCAGTACATTGTGCTGTGCCACATCTTTCTGACTGTACTTCCTTCTTCTTCCATATCTTCAAGTGTGATGATGTTTTCTCCTTTTGGTGTGATGTCCGTCCTTTGTTCCTGCATTCCTTTGCTATATGTCCAAGCTTGTTACATGCATAACATCTTACATGTTTCATATTCCTCCTGTAGCAATCAACAACTTTGTGACCAAACATATTGCAAGAAAAACAATATCCATTAAAGTACCTGGAATGTGATGACCTTTCTGTGTGATGATCTTGAACCATTCTTCTTCTACATCTAGCTGCAACATGTCCAAGATTATGACATTCATAACATTCAATATTATTCATCTGAGTAAATGGCCGACTATTACTTCCATAGTTAGGAGTAAAATATTTTCTTTGAAGAATCTCTTTCCTGTATTGTTGATGGGGTTGACCTTTCATCTCTCTTATCTCCTTGTTGATCATTTTAGATTTCTCTTTAGAGTTCCTTGCCTCACCTTGTGAACTAGATTCACCTTCAACAGATTCATGAAAACCAAGACCAGTCTTGATAGCAGGAGACCTTTGACTACTAAGAATATCATCCAAGGCTTTAGTACTATCTTGAAATCGCAACAGTTTATCCTTTTCTTCTAATTTACCTTTCAAGATATTTACCTCAATCTGAAGTTGTTCTTCCTTTTCCAGACATTGTTTCTTCACGTTTTCTTCAGCATTTCTTTCCTCTTCCATTTATTGCCTTAGTTTGAGAATCTTCTTTTCTTGTTCTTCATTCACATCCTGCTGCATTTGATGAATTCTGAAGGCACATTCCAGCTGAGATTTTAAGCTGATAACTTCATTTTCCTGTTTTTCAATAGCTTGGAGTAGATCTTTATTCTGCTTCTTTGTTTCTTCAAGTTCTTCCTTTAGCGAGAGGGTCGTAGCTTCAAGACTTTCATAATAACTGGATCGATCTCTGAGCTCCTTGATTGTTGTGTTCTTTTCAATGAATTCATTTCTTAGAGATGTTACTTCATCCTGCAACTTTTGATATTTGTCCTTGAATAACTCTCGTTGAGTCTTTAGTCTAGTAGCAGCTTCTTTATAGGCACCATCCTTTATGTTCAAAAGTTTTTCTTGAGTTCTAATTTTGTTTTTCAGACTTTTAAATTCTGCCTCTATTTGATATCTTTCTTGTTCACCCATAAGATAAAATTCAGTTGTTTTGCTATCACTTTCATCTTTTCCAAATGGATAGATAGCTGGAGCATCAGAGGATATCAAATTCATACCTGATAGTTCATCTTCATTCTAAAATGATTCTGATTCTGATTCTGAATCTAAAGAGCTTCTTACACCTAATCCCCAATTAATTCTCCCACTGTCATAGTTCTTTTGAGATGTCTTCTTCTGCTTATGTGCTTTCTTCTTAAGCTTCTTTCCCATTGTTCCACGGATCTCCTTTAAGCGATCAAGCTTCTACCAAAGGACCTGCTCTGATACCAATTGTTGGAAATAACACTGAGAGGGGGGGTGAATCAGTATTATCTAATCAATTGAACTTTTTCATTTCCATACTTCAGAATCATATACGCTACTTCAGTTAAGTATACCGCGTATATACGCGACTGTGTCTATTGCAGCTAGCGTATAACCATTAAACTCATGATTCAATTATGTGATCTTCAATGGATGCATTAGAACATTATTAGCCATATTAACAGTCAACAGTAGCAGTAAAACAGATAGATCAACACACATAAGCAACACACATGAACACCATGATATAAGGTGGAAACCCAATGTGGGTGAAAACCACCTGCTGCAATTCGTTTCTATCTTCCTTTATTAAGAAACTTATTTTACAATGTACTGGTGCAGTACTTTACCAGCACGCAGGCTACAACCTGTAGAAGGCTACAACCTTCTCTCGTTCTCCATACTCTCTTGGAAGGGATCTCCAACCCCCTTTGCTCTTGTACTAGCTAAGATACTAGTACGTAGGCGCCGGCCTACAATCCTCTCTCCTCCATGTACCACGTTTCATACATTTTCAGACTGGATACTCCTGAAGCACAACACATAATCTGAAAGGCCACGTTTCATCCAATTTTCATACTGGACCCATAACTATCATTGAAGCTCAAGACAATCACTACTAGCATCATCAATTTCTGAATCACTGAAACACTGAAACCCTGTCAACAACACAGTCACCAGAACACAGAGCAGACACAGAACTCTGCAAAATCACTCAGACCCAACTGCAACTTCAAACATCAAACTTCAAAGTGTATACGCTATTACAATGAATCAAACCCACGTACAGATCTAAAAATATTTTCTTATAACTTTGCAGCAGTACCAGACATCAGTCATACTCATAAAATTTATAGAACATTACATGCGTCAGTATGCAGATCTAGAATAAGCATAATCAACCATATAAGGATAGTCCATTTCAAACCATTTGATCCCGATCTCTCCTTAGATCTTGTTCTCCATCAACCGGTGAGATCCCTCCTTAGCTTAGATCAAGCAATGCATCATCAACCCATAACCTGCATACTGGATCTCATACTTCTTCAGATATTCAAGACTTTTTCAATGCATTTGCCTAAAGATCTTCTTCTCCTTTTATAGTCTTAGGCCTTGCTCAATACCACGGTCCAAAACCATAATAAATCAATACCATGGGCCCAATACTTGGGATCAACACTTCTGACGAGACACCATGGTCCAAAACCATAGGTTCAAATACCGAGGACTAACTACCACGGACCAAAAGTAAGTTCTCCAACATATACGCGCTTTTCCTTGCATGAAAGTGCATGTATACGCATACGCGCCTTTGTAACGTCTATCCAGCGTGTATACGCGGCTTGGTCACAATGAACCTGCGTATATGTATTTTCTCTTCACACTTGTAGTCTGATCATCAATTCCTTGCTGCTGACCTTTTGCACTATGATTTGTCATCTGTGTGATTTTCCATCAAGGACAACGCTTGTCTCATAATGCCAACAATCTCCCCCTTTGGAATTGATGGCAAAGCTAACTTGTCACACTTAGAACTTGATCTTCTTATTCCTTTGAGCTATCCTGCATCCCATGCATTTAGTCACATCTGTAGAGTCATCTAGTTATATGTAAGTGAGATGTTCTTCTATGAGAGGGTTGCCATCAAGTACAACACATGCATCATAATGCCAACAACCCGATTTTTGGAAAACTTGGTGGTGCTCTTCAAGTAGGAAAGTCAATATGGACACTCACAAGATTAGGACCACTCCCCTAGCCAGTCTTCCTCTGCTGGTAATTCTGGTCATACATAAGTTTTACTGTCCTCTGGAGATATGGGGGATTCACAAGAATAAGGGAGAGAAATTTCCTCTATAAATGGAAGTCCTGAGTTAGAAACATATGTAGAAAGAAGACCTGAATTGGAATCTCAGTCAGGAGATATTGTTTTATTGGAACATGATTCTAATAATGATATAACCCCTCTTTCTCCTAAAACAAATATGACTGTTTCTTCTCCAATCAAACACCTCACTAAGAAGGAAAGGAAAGAAAATAGTGTGAGGATGAATCTATTGAGCAAAGAGAATAATAAATTGAGAAAAAATATCAAACAACTGAGAAAATGGTTGAAATAAGTAAGCAAGGCTCACAAGAATAAAGTGGAATTGAAAACTATTGGTACTGAAAGCGAAAACCTTCTTCAAACCACTAGAACGCAAACAAAAGATGCCCTTGTAAATTCAATTGGAATTCAAACTAAAATGCATCATACTGAAATCGCCGAAACTTAGACTAAAGACATTTTCACCCGCTCAATGGAGACTCAGACAAGTTTTTCTCTTTTTGTGGATTTTATGGATACTACTATTCAAACTGATTTTCTAGAAAATTCTCAAAGAAACAGTGGCATTTCACAGGGAACAGTCAATACAGTGGAAAAAACTATTCAGACTGAATCAATGGTAACCTATTATAATGCTGCTCAGATTGAAGACACACCCCTATATACTTCTTTGGTAAAGGATGCCACTATCCAAAAGTTGCAGAAAGAACTAGCAAAATCACAGCATACTCTAGCACAATATCAAAGAGAAGTGGTACCCCTGCAAACACATAAGGATTTATTGAATAAGTTTGATGACTTGACTACAACAGTGGATGAGACTTATGCTAGTCTCAAAGCTAAGCAAAAAATAGTAAAATAAGTACAGATTTTGCTTCAGAAAGCTATGGAGCAAATTAAAATTGTTTGCTCCATTTATTCAAATGCTTTGTCTTGTAGGTCACCTGCTACCAATTACATGTTTTTGATTGAGAGGTATTTGCTGTTGAAGGTTAAGGCCATCAGGGCCAGTAAACCAGTCGAATTTAAATCAACCCCAGACTTTATTCAATGTTTCAAGGAGTAGGGTGAAAAGGTGAGGCATTTCCTTTGTGAATTATACTTACACAACTTTTTCCTAGAAGACGGAAGGGATGCTAATCATAGCCCCTTCATCATAGATGTTCAATTTCAAGCCTTCATTTCTTTTTCCTGTAATCAGATTAAGTGGGATAAGGCATATAACATTTTCCAAGAAAGGGAGCATGAAATAAATCTTTGGGTTAAGGGAGAACCTACACAACGCTTACACCTTTTTATACAACATAAATTATTTATGGGGCAACTGAAGGTTGTGGCCTCTTTAGGTCCTCTCCATAAATACACTATAAATCCAGGAGCGAAATATATCCAGGATATTATAGAAGAAGCCCTACTTTCTGCAAAACACAGATGGATAGCTTCCACCAACAACATTAAAAATAGAGAGTCATTCGGTTATAGAAATTTCAAAGTTGCTACTGCTCATTTGGTTAAGTACAACAATCTTATTTTATGCATGGGCCCTACATGGATAGGTTGCCATTATAGAAGCCTCATTATTTGGTATCCACCTAATGGGTATCATTTTGACTATGAATTTCCAGAATGCCAAGAGGGCCAAGCATTTGCAATGCTTAAAATGAAAAATGGTTTTCGGTTATATCAAGAAGAGACCTATCATGCCTACTCCTTAACACAATTGCATGTTAATCATCTTCTTGCATGAGGACATGCAAAAAGGTAAGCAGGGGAGTATGTTGGGTCATAGAAAAGGTATGTTTTTACCCTTACATTACTTGATAAATCGCTTACTTTTATGTATTTGTCTTCATTCTTGGAAAGGATTTGGAAGAAAAGATTGTGAAAGTTAGGTAAAATCAATCATTAATAGATTTCATGTTTTTAGCATGAGAAGACTAACTTTTGCTTGTTTTTATGTGCAGGAAATCAGAATTGGACAATTGTTGTTCAGTCAATAGAACGACAGTGCCAAACTAGGAGAGAAAATTGTTTCTTGGCTACATGGGTTAGTGAAAGATAGGAAAGAAAGTGCTAATTCGGGAAACAGAAATCCAATCATTTAGCCGCAAAATCCTAAGGATCTCTTGATCCTAAAGATTCAATTTCATCCATTAGTTTTCCATTATACTATATGATGCCGAGGGGTGAAAAGGATTAGGACACTTAACCCGTTATTGTATTTTTGCATTAAAGAGAGCATATTTTGACATTACAGTAACTCTATACTTTTATTATTTCAATTAATGGGAAATATAGAGATTCTCTCTTAATCGTGTTTTGAGCTTTATCAGCAGTAACTTCTGGAGGCTTTAGGCCCGGTCGCTAGAAGATTCATTGCTCTTTTGTGTCATAATTATTTCCTTGTTTTTGTAAATATTTATTACTGTTATTTTACAAAATCAAGTTATTCTTTATAGTTACACTTGCATTTGAAATAGATCTTTAAACACTATTACTTTAACATGTTGAATAGGTGAAACTATGTCACATCTGAATGTTTTTCTTTTAATGAATTGCATAGATTAAGTTAGGTGTTACAATTGATTGATGCTCTTTCCGATTTATGCTAAAGGTTGAAGTAGTTACTTGTTGTTCTATTGTTGTAGTATTTCTTTCCATCTACTAGATCAGACAATAGCCCATTAGATATGGTTTCTTTTAGTGCACATGCTTGAAATTCATTTCCTTTGCAAATCAGTTATGATTGGATCTAGATTTATGGTTTGAGTATGTTTTGAGATTTATTCTTTGAATTTTCTTTGATTGAACTTCGAGAATTAAGGATTTGTTAATACATTCTTGCAACGATTTGATGAAGTGTTAGACTCATTTAGTTACGTAACAACCTCTGATCTCTATTGCACAAATAGTGATGACATCCTTGAAATAAACAGACGAATCCCAAGCTGATAATGTAATGTAGGAATTAAGACTGATTTAAATAGTCATCTTAGTGCACCATCATTAGGATCAAAGTATTTTTATCACTTAGAACTAGCCTTTTGTTATTTCCTCCAATTGGGTGGATCAATTAAAGAGCATATTAGATAGTGACATGGAGACCCAGATGGGGTTAGAGGAACAAGGTTTGAACTGTGTGGTCCAACACATATGTTATGCTCGCATACAACAAGGGGCAGATGTAGGATGAAAGACAACGACAACTAGCGTTGGAGGCATCAAAGTTTCAAAAGGAGCGGAAGTTGGTATAAATGTTGGGATGTAATTTGGCTTCACCGTTTTTAGTTTCAGGTTATGGGAGATTGCATCGGTGGTGAGAAAAACTTAGATTATGCACATGCTACCAACCTGTGCATGTTCCTTCGTATGGTGAATTCAGTGTATGCATTTGTAGTTAGTTGGATGGAATTGTTGAGTGTTCCGGTTGGGAAGCCTAGCTGTACAATTTGGGATCCTGAGACAAGAGTCTGTTGGTGTGTTCCCTGTCTCGGGTCTTTGGGTTTCAATGTTTTATCATCACTTGTAGTCTCGGTGTATGTTTTTATAGTCTTATCTCTATACCCCACCCTTTAGGCACTGCAAATTAGGTTAGAACTAGTTAAGGGGAGTATATGCTTTTGAACCCTGGGTGTCATGAGGTGGGGGTGTGGAAATTGGTGGGATATGGTGGTTTTATCTATGTGGGGAGACCCTTATTGGATGTTTGTGGCAATATAGCCCAAGAAGGTGGTAGTTAAACCAAAAAACTGTGTATGTGTCTTAGGAAGTTGCGTGGGTCAAGATCGTGACTTTAAAGTTGGATAATAATAATAATAATTAACACTTTGACTATGGATCTTGGGCACAGATTTTTTTGGAGTAAACCTCAAGCTCAAGCTATAACATGGCTTAATTTTGGTGGTCTACTGCACTTGTAGTGATGCTTAGGTAGTAAGGATGGGCTCGTAGGGGGCTGTGGCCTAGTGACTGACTAGGAGGTTGTGACGATCAGGTGGGAGCAACATATGATGATGGGGGTATAGGGGCATAGTTTGAGGGGGAATTGGCTCATGACTGGGTCCCTTCTTTTGGTCGAGTCAACTAGACACCATCCATGGAGTCATTGGACCTTCAGATGCAGAACACCACTGCAATATTAGAGGGTATGAGGAAACAACGATATGATAACTGTAATCAATTCATTGCATTTATGAATGACCTATAATAGAATCAGTGGAACATCCTTCATTGCTTGGGATCTATTGTCACTCACTGCATCATGAGTTTTCAGTTGTCCCAAGTGCCAGATAATAGTCATTTTTTAAGCCAATTTTCAAGCCATAGAAACTCTTAAAGCTAAAGTGGACCCCCTCCACTAGATAGTGCTTAGAATAAGCTTTCCAAATGTAGGTGGAATTCTAAAAACAAACTCATGGATCAAAAGTTACAGAAGATTGAAGATGCCCTTTCAAAGAAAGAAAAAAAAGGAAAAATGGCTAAGGGTTAGGCTCATCGCAAATCGCAGTCGGGGCTTTTCTGAAACAACAACAGGGGAAGGCAGCGAAATCTGTGATCAACTGATATCGTAAATCATAAATCAGTGGGTCCCAAGGCATGGCACATTGGCATATTGGCAGTCAAAGGCCCATGGCACGTAGCCTATCAGGGATTCACGATGTAGAGGGTCGATATCACATATCAGCGATCATAGGTGCAAAAGGGCGCACACAAACATAGGGTCACGAACATCGCTGAATGTTGATATCAAAATATCGTCAAACGTCGATATCATTAAAATCACTGAAAATTGGGCTTTTAGTTTTAAAGCGCTGGGAGGGGTCGAAAACCATTTAACAAAGGATTACAACAAAAAAATAAAGGCTAGTTGGGCCCTTTTCTGTCTCCCCGAGGGGGGCACGTGGCGAAAAACCATTGGTCCCTATGAATCCACATGGTAGCTAACATCATCATAATGTGGTAGTACGGGGATGACGTAGCAGTATGGAGGACACGTGGCATGCTAATCTGGCATTTTCAAGGTCCTAAGGGGGCATTTCTAGGTGACATGTGTCACCTCTCACAAAGAGACACATGGTAGTGATGACATCAGCCATCACAAATCAGAAATCAGTGATCGCACAAAGCAAAGGTCCCTCCTCTGTTGAAGTCCCTTCTGACCTACGATTGCGATATGCGAGAACTGTCCTGGAGGCGATATTTTATACAATAGATTTAAAGGGTTGTTGGGTCCATCCCTTTTCAAAGACCACATGTTGATTAAACACCTCCCATCTCTAGATGACCTAGATTGACTCTGCCTAGATCGACGATTCCCAGGCCTTTATGGCCCCCACCACCATGTTTCCCTTTATTGGCGGGGGGGGGGGTCCAAAAAAGCAATTTCTCTGCTAGGCCCTGACACTATGTTTCCCTCTCATATTATTTCGCACCCGCCACCTCACTTACCACTTATCACTCATGCCCCCCCCGAAAGCAACTCATCCTCACACTCTCTCATGTATTGTGATTGCGATACCCTAGGTGGGCTAAATCCTACAGAGTGATGATCGTAAGCGTCAAGGAGAGATACCAAAGGCGAAGTGTTATAAATCGTTGGTATGTGATATTACAAGTAACAAAGGAAAAAGGCCCTCGAAGGGAAGTCTAATGGCCTTAGCACCTAAGGACTAAGCACCTGGTCATAACCTCCATTCACATGAAGTAAAAGAGGCTAAAGTGGATCTGGAGGCCCTGTCCTGTAAAGGATTTTAATTGAGAAATCCTTATATGAGAACTCTACGTCGAGGTAGTGCAAAACATTAAAGGCATAGTGGGTTGGAAACTGTGGCATTTAATAACGAAGATGGAACATTCAAACCCAACATGGGCTGATCTAGAAAGGCACTTTGTGACACAAAACCAGGGTCGACGTTGACAGAAGTAAACAAGGACTTAATAGCTCGGGAGGACTTGATTATCTAGCATGGTGCCCCCATACAAAGGGAAGATGAAGTACCGCCTAGGGGTCCTCTACTTCAGTACTGCGACATGAAACAAATAGTTCCCAATCCCAGCTTTGAAGGATTAATGGTTCAAGCAATAAAGGCAGAAGCGACAGGAGTCAACTAAGTAACAAAGGAGGTGAGACCATGAGAAAAATTCAACCTGAAGCAACGACAATCACAGGGATGGCCACCTAGATATTTTGTTAACATTCTTATATGATTTTTGACTTGTTTTGTCACCCTGTAATGTGCTGCCATTAAATGAGGCAATTAATATTTTGTAATGTTTTTGGGCTACAGAGCCATCCCTAGCCGAGACAACTAGTCAGCCTGACAGCTCAGACTAAGCTGAAGATATTTTGTTGTAATGAATGTTCAACACTCCCCTCTCCATATAAATAGGGGAAAGCAACACTTTACAAAGGTTCAAAAATCCTAAAGAAACACTATATGTTATTTTCAGACTGTATGACTTTATAATACAAATATTTCAGAATATCAAGGAAATGGTGGTGATTCCCTCGTCGAGTATTACAATATGTTATCCCTCTGTTAAAACCCATTATGTTCATGTTTCTTCTGTGAATTCATGCAACCATAGCTGCTAGAAATATTTCATACTTCCTCACACATCCATTTGTATTGACTTATTAATGCATGTTCCTGTATGGATTATTGAGATTATATCTTTAAAATTACGCTACATGAATCATAGCATTCAGTCTCTCCTTGGTCCATTATATCTACCCGTAACTCAAATAAGTGTAGAAATTCTTAATGCTTGATGCTCTATGTGTTAAATGTAGAATTCTTGATGCTTTAAGCTCTATGTGATGAGTTGCTCTTTCTTCTTATCCTCTCTCATTGCTCTAAAAAATCTTATTAAACTGTAAGTCCTTGAACTACTCGGCCTCCACTATTTTATGCACATATTTATGTGAACTCCATGTGTGAAGAAGTACCAAAAATACATGACTTATACCTTTGGATGAATGAACCAACCCATTCCTTTTAATATATATATATATATATATATATATATAGATACATATATAGATACATATATATATACATATATACATATATATATATATATATATATATATATATATATATACATATATATAATATATATATATACATACATACATACATACATACATACATACATACATATATATATATATATATATATATATATATGTGATGTCTCCATTTTCTTGAGAATCATTTGAGATACACAAAATCTAGATGTGTCGAGGCACTGGTCTTGTAAGCAATCTGAGGTTGTCTCTGGGAGTGACAACAACGTCAATGATGAGTGAAAGGTGCATTAATGACCACCTAGATCAAGTGGAGGGGCATGTAGCTCACTTGGAGTTTCATATTCATGGGGACTCTCAACCTCCATATGCACTAGGTGCAAGAGATACACCAACTCTCTCTGGCGTTCCATGATTGCTATTGGTTGTATTCTCATTCTCTGTGTTATGAGCCTTATGGTCTTTTTGTTTTTAGTTACTATGTAAATCTTGAGAGTTTGTTCTTGATTTTTACATTGCTCTCCTAGTCAAAAAAATTCAGTCGAAATAAGACTAAGAGAGTAAGAATTTTCATATTTATTCATTATAAAAATTTTAAAATCTAATAAAATAATTTTGAACAAAAAAAAATGTTAAATATAAATAATTAATAATAATTTCATCATATTAAATATGTAAATATCATAATCTTTAATATGTAAATATTATTTATATGTGGAAAAGCCATTATTATAGCAACTAATTATGGTCATCTATTAGTTAATTTTTAACTTATATGTTTTACAAATACCCATTGACTCTCATATTGCACCTCTTGTCACGAGAGGCATTTGTAGCTTGGAAATAGAGTATTGCAAGTCAAATGAGGACCTTCTGCACACTGACATCTTCCATGGGTTTTGGTCCATGGGTAGGGTCGTTGGGCAATTTTCTTTTCCTTTGCTTTCTTAAGTCAGGTTATGTATATTGTAATATAAATTAAGTGATTTACTTTTTTTTTAATTATAATTATAATTATAATTATTTAATTTTAAGATTACATTAAATTAGTGTATTAGTTTTTTTTGTGGGACATGGTACTAAATTAGCGTATTAGACTTTTTTTGTTTGTGAGACAAGAGATCTATGTGATTTGACTATAAAGTTTATAAAAACATGGTATACATAATCTATCTCTCTAATTTTAAACTTGTAACTTTATAAGAAAAAACACATACTCTTAACTATTAAAGATATTATTCTTTGTTTAACACTATAACAAGTGGTTTAATTTATTGAAAATTGTTATAATTTATTATTATTTTTAATAATGATGTAAAGTATAAATAAAACCAAGGATATTGTTATTTGTTTGGACACCGTGGCTAGTGGTTTAATTTATTGAGAATTGTTGTAATTTATTATTTTTTTTTAATATTGTTTTGACACCATGGCTATTGGTTTAATTTATTGAAAATTGTAGTAATTTTTTTTTTTTTTTAATATTGATGTAAAGTATAAATAAAACCATCAAGTATGATCTGTTCATGGGCTGGGTGACACTAATTTTAAGTAGCTCGTACGAAAATGATGAAAATGGAGAAATATGGCTGGTTCTGATGCTCTTCATCCTGCATTGTCTCTTGTTGCTGCAACATGCAAATGGAGGTCAAGATATAACTGTGAAGATGGAGATGAAGATGATCCACAAGAAGCAGCTAAGAAGCCGGCATGAGATGATACAAGCACTTTTACGTGTGGACTCCATGCGAATTACAAGGTCCTCCCAATCCATGAATAATACGTCCACTTATCATCACAGGAGACTTGGAACCTTAGGCTTTGAAATGCCAATAGGCTCTGGTGCACTAGAAATGGGAGCTGCTCTTTATTTTGTAAAGGTGAACGTGGGAACCCCTCCTCAGAAGGTTCTCATGGTTCCCGACACAGGCAGCAATCTTGTTTGGGTGAATTGCAATCCCAAAATCCGATCTGCTACCACAAAGCCCCTTCCCACGTTCAAGCCTAGAAAATCCTCATCTTTATCATATGTTCCTTGTAATTCCCTAGATTGCAGGGCCGTTTCTCTAACCCCATCGATAGCATGTTATGGTTCCATGAAGGCTTGCAAGTACAGCCAGGGTTACATGGATGGCACCACCACCAGCGGCCCTTATATCCGGGAAACCATAACCCTGAAGTCCACAGATAACAAAGCTAAGCTGTTTGGGGGAAAGGGTATATTGATGGGATGCGGAATTGAGAACCAGCCTGCGGATTCACCTGTGACCTCAGGAGGCGTGCTGGGATTAGGTCAAGCTTTTACTTCATTTGCTCAATAAACTCTCCCTTTATATGGAGGCAAGTTTTCTTTCTGTTTAAGAAACTTTCTGGATCCCTTCATAGCGAAAAACTCGCTGGTCTTTGGCGATATCCTCCAACAATCTTCAAAGTTTTTAAAGAAGCCCGTTCAGTATACCCCTATTTTGAAAGGAAGGGCACCGGATTATTATGTTGGAGTTGAAGGAATGGTGATTGATGGAAAGAGTCTTCCCATATCCAGCAATGCTTGGAAGATGGATAATAATTCTGGTAATGGTGGGACCATTGTAGACTCTGGGACTTCTCTTACTTTTTTCACAAAATTGGCGTATGATGTAATAATGAATGCCTTTGATGCCGCCATTGCATATCCAGGGTTGCAACACAAGAACTCGCGCAGCTTGATCTGTGCTTCAAGACATCGGGAGTGAAAAAACTGAAATTGCCAAATTTGTCAATCGTTTTTGGCGGGGGGAAAATATTTAGTCCGCCCTCTGACCACCATGTCTTTCAGGTGAAGGAAGGAGTGCGATGCGTAGGGTTCAAACCCATTTCAGATGGGTGGCCAAATATCATTGGGAGTCTTTTGCAGCAAAATTTCTTGTTTCAGTACGATGTCCAGAAATCTCTCCTTGGATTTGCTCCAGCTGACTGTTCAGTTCATAACTGATGGACTATTGTCTACGAGCAGTCATGTTCTTACTGGTACGAAACTCGCAGATCAAAGTACCCTTCAAAGAAATGCTAAATGCAATGCAGAAGTAGTAGGTCAGTTCTGTTTTGGAAAGGCCTGCCATCTTAATTCTTTGCTTAAGAGTTTGAGTAATTATAATATTTAATTTATTCATAGTTATTCGTACTGTAAATAAGTTACAAGTTTGTTTTTAAAATTTTAAACTCAACTTTATTTATGATAGGTTTATATTTTTTTTATAGTTAATTTATTAATAATTATTTATCTTAAAGACAATCTTATTACATAATTATGGATTACAAAAGTCAAGATCTAGAATTATTTATCATGTTTATTATGCACTTATTCTCTCTTTCTTTGACAACCAGTCTTATTCCTTCTATTAAAGATATCTTGCAATGTGATTCAAGATTTTGTCTCAAGCATCCCCTTTTTTATTATTTAAATATTATTTTTTTAAACATGGATCATGAAATTATAAATTGATATTAATATGGGAAAACAATTATTTATAATATTTAATTTGTTTAAATTGTTAATAATTTATATGAATTAAGCCTTAGAGGGTTACTTCAATTTTAGTTCAATTAGTCCATTCCCGTAGCTAAAGCACCTTGCTAATGGGAGGTCACGGAGCCAATTCTATTCGACCACCTCGGCTCTGCTAATAAGCCAACCAAATGTGATCCATTTGAGCGGATCTGCCTAGATATTTCTTAAAAAAAAACAATTTATTTGAATTTTGAATTTTTTAATTAGTTGTGATGTTTTTTTCTTATTATTTATATTAAATTTTAGATTTTTAAAAATAAAAATAAAAAGGGAATTTTTGTTTACTCTTATATAAAAAATTGTTATATCAATTTCAGTGGGGGGCTTGACAACTAAGAAATGATGTCCTTCACATGTAACATTATGTATCAATGTCTATGTCAAACTAACTAGCTTGATCCTTCACATGCTCAAAATACCACTATTTATCATTGTCTATGTCAAAATAACTAGCTCCACTACTATCTCTAAGACATTCTTACCACTCAACACTTGCCTTTATTTTGTACTTTTGGTTTGTTGTTAGAAAATCCTTGCCCTCAACCATGAGAGCCTTCTATGTCACAATTCTTTTTATGCTCTCCATTAGCCCTAGTCACCAAAATCCCCACCTCAGACATGCCCACATGCCCTTGTAGACTATTTCAAACTTTATCTTGAAGATACAAGTTATATGCAAGAGGTCCTTTAGCTCCACCCACCTCAGTTCTAGTGCATGGGTGGCCAATGCCTTAGTCATCTAGTAAGTTTCTACTATTCTAAAATACTTGGTAGCTTGAGCACAAGACTGAACTAACTTGCTAACCAAGCCAACTACTTCCTCCATCATATGGCTATTAGATATCTCCTGTCTCTTTTACCTTATACTCTCCTCTAATTCTTTCATTTCCTTACTAGTATCATTTAAACAACTGTGATATAATATGTTATCTCATGCTATGACCACTTATTCAACCTTTCTCATTTTTTTTTTGAACTTGAGGTTTCTAGTCACAACAGATGATGAGCATCACCTTACCGCCTTATTTCATCAACCACATTGTGATGCTCCTCTTGGCTTAATCTCTTCTGGGAAGGATTAGGAGGTCAATATGAGAATTGATTAAAGAGTTTATTGGTCATTTTTTTATTATGTTATGTATAACTTGGAAAATGTTACTTAGTCTGTAATCAAGTATAAATTGTGCACAAATTGTGTAGTCTATAGGACTTCTACATGGATTTGAATGAATGAGTGGAAGGTTACATTAGCCAAACTAATTGATGTAGAAGACAAAGAAAGTAACGATGTATTTGAGGGATGATAGTAAGAATCATAAAGAATGAAGGTTTGCAAATTATTCTAACTAAAGACAAAAAGACCATGTCCACCGCAAGCTTATAAACTAATTAAGCGTAACATGCCATTTGAACTTGATTTAATTATATTATAATTTGATGCATTTGATATAGTGCATATTTGTGTAAAGTATGGGGGAAGGCCTTTCAATGTTTCCAACATATGTATATGGAGTCACAACCATGTCTTGACTGACCTTGGCAAAGATATGGAATCTTTAAGAATAAAATAAGAAAGGTGTCTATATGAGAGACAAGAATATGGAGACCATATTTCTTGGTTAAATAACAAGAGTTTACTTATTAGGGATGTAAAATTATTACTTTCTAAATAGTCACTTATAGATCCCCAAGCTAAGCTTGATATGACAATTATGTCTCGGTGGATAAAGAACAATAATTATATATATATAAAATGTATATATATCAAATGTATAAAAATATATAATGACAAAATTAAAGAATTTAGTAAGTTAGGGGAATTGGGGAATGTACATATAACTATGAAATTAAGAATCATTGAATTTTAACTAAAAATAAAAGTGGAGTAATTCTATGTACAACACTTTTAAAATTTGGTCTAAATCTAAGTGTGTGAAATACCCCCGAGTTAAGTTTTTCTCAAAAAATCAAAATATAGTATAACGGGTGGCCAATTGTGAAAAAATTATGGCACAACTAACCATATGGTGGGGTGGAACATGGCTCACCCTACTTCATTTTCCCATATTTTTTTGGATGTAATTAATAAATATGTATTTGTGTTAATGATAATTATGGCATAGATGGTTTAGTGGAATGTGTGATCATTTAATTTCTCTTTCCAACAAGTTTTTATGTACATTCATTTACACTTCGACAAATGGATCATGGTTGTAATTGTTGTACTATTTCGATGTAGATTCTTATAAGTAATAAATTTTGTAACAACATTGGTTGAGGAAGATAGGCTTCCTAAATTCTTTTTTAAATAGGTCATGTTGGCATTTTGCTATAACTTTTCTTGTGGGAGGTTCCAGAAGTTGAAACTTGGAGCATAGCGAGGGGAAATCTCCTTGATTTCCAATTTCCAGATCATAGGTTATGAAATTTTAAGAAGGAAGTTGGGCTTCCCAAAGGCATATTTAAATAGATCATGTTAGAATTTTTGTTATAACTTTTCTTCTAGGAGGTTCCAAAACTTTTAACTTGGGACATAGTAAGGGAGAATTCCACTGATCATTTGGTCCAATATTTACATCTTGAATCATGATATTTTAGGAGATATAATCAAAGGAAGTCAATCTTCTTGGATGCTCCTAAAATCATGCATAAAACATGTAGTTTTCGAATTATTACTATAATGTTTCTTCTCAGAGGTTCTAGAAAGAGAACTTGGACCATGGTGAGTGGAAATCTCATTAATCATCTATTCCAACTTTTAGATCTTAGATCATTGCTCCAAGAGGCGACAACCTAGTATGACCCCGATGTGTAAGTATGCCGTGTCTCAAAAAAATAATTAAAAAAAATTCGCTAATGTTGGCCAATGGACTAAGATTAATTATTAAAATATAACTATGTATTTGAATGGATAGTGAATTATCTCATGCTTTTAATAGTTCACATCATGTCACGTCTCAAAAAATAATAAAAATAATTATCACTAATGTTGGCCAATGGACTAAGATTAATTATTAAAATATAACTATGTATTTGAATGGATAGTAAATTATCTCATGCTTTTAATAGTTCACATCATGTCACCTCTCAAAAAAATAATAAAAATAATTTTCCCTAATGTTGGCCAATGGACTAAGATTAATTATTAAAATATAACTATGTATTTGAATGGATAGTAAATTATCTCATGCTTTTAATAGTTCTTTTCTCATACAAGTGAATTTGAATGGATCATAAATTTACCTTTAAGATATTTTTTTACCACATTGAAATTTCAAATTAGGTAAAATTTTAAACATTTTTACTCATTACTAAAGCCAATTCCATTTCTTAAATCAAAGGAAAAATGTTAAGTCAACACAAAGAATAAAAAATCTTGCTCCAAAATCTTTTAATATTTCTTTTAATTAAACATTCCTAAATGAATCTTTAAAACGAAAAGCCATATCATAGGGATATATGAAAATCTTTAAAGACAAATATTTCCACATCAAAATTATAATATTTGAAGATATTAATTTGATGTAGATTTATTACAAATCTTTCTATCATGCCAAGTAAAAAACATCATTAAATTTAATATTGATATTATAATATTGACATTATATTTAATATTAATATTAATATATTATAATATTAATATTAGTAAATTTAATAACTTTAGATTAATGCAATATTAAATTTAATATAATATTCAATTTTTTATATTATAATATATATTAATTTGTCATGATATATTAACTCTAGATATATATGGAGGGAAGAACAAAGACATAGAGTGGTAGAGGTGAAGAGATAGGGGGAGTGACAAGGGAGAGGAGGAGATACAATGAAGGAGAAGTAATAGGAGGAATGAAGAGAGACAGAGAAATAGAGGAGGGAGAGAAGGGTAAGAGAGAGATAGGGGAGACACAAAGATGAAGGGGGGGAGAGATAATGACAAGGTTGGAGAGTATAGAGAGAGAGAGGGGAGGGAAAGGATATATAGTTACAAGTTTGGAGGGCATAGAGAGAGGAGGAGGTAGGAGAGAAAGGGAGAGAGGGGAAGGACCAGAGAGAGGACTTGAGAGTGAGGAGGAGAGAGGGAGGGACAAAGAGACGAAGTTGGAGGGGGAGAGAGGGAGTGAAGAAGAAAGACACAGAGAGAGAAAAGTGGAGAGAGAGAGAGGGAGTGACAAGAGAGAGTGTGTATGTTTTGGGTGAGATAGAGAGACAAAGAAGGAGAGATGGAAGGAAGGGGGAGAAGGAGAGAGGAGAGAGGGAGGGAGATAGTAACAGACTTGGAGGGTGGAGATAGGGGGTGGAGAGATAGAGTGAGGTGGGAGAGAAAGGGACAAAGAGGGAGGGAGAGAGAGAGAATTGGAGGGGGGGAGGTAGGTAAGAAGAAATACATAGAGAGAGAGAGAGAGAGAGAGAGAGAGAGAGAGAGATGAGGCAAGGAGAGAGAGGGAGGGAGGAGAGAAGGAGGGAAGAGAAATAAAAGGGGGAGAGAGGGAGGGGGAGAGATATATAGATATGGATAAAGAGTGTGTATGCTTTGGGGTGATATAGAGAGATAAGAAGAGGCATAAGGAGATAGAGATATAGATGGGAGGTGAAGAGAGGGACGAGGAGAGAGATAAAGAGAGGGAGGGGGAGGGAGGTAGGGAGAGATAGATATATCTGGACAGAGAGAGCGTGTGCATTTGGGGGGTGAGATATAGAGACAAAGAAGGATAGATGAAGAGAGATATAGATATAGATGGAGAGAGAAGAATATTTCTTACACAAGATGCATTGATTTCAGTGTAGATGATAATTTATAATCCTATTTGATTCTTGCACTAGATGTATTGATTTTAGTGTAGATGTTGATTTGTAATTATATTTGATTGTTTGCACTAGATGCATTGATTTCAGTGTATATGTATATTTCTAATCCTATTTGATTGCTTGCTCTAGATGCATATGGTGATTTCTAATCCTATTTGATTGAATGCATTAAATGCATTGGTTTCATTGTAGATGTTGATTTTAGGCTGGTCTATGGTGTAGAGGCTGTGATGTCTATGGAGTACATTGTGCCTAGTCTACACATAGTGGCATTCACAAGAATGGCAGACCATAGAGCCTTAGAAGAGTGTCTCGCACAGATAGCAGATCTCGAGGAAGATAGATTTTTTGGCTGGATTCCATTAGCAAGTTCAGAAGGAACATGAAAATACATGGCATGATCAGTACATCAAACTGCACACCTTCAAGGTAAATGATTTAGTTTTAATATATGATAGTAATTTTGATAAGTTTCCAGGAAAATTTCAGATGCATTGGCTAGGGCCACATGTTATCAAAGAGATTACGGATGGTGGAGTAGTTCAGCTTGTGAAATTGAATGGAGATCCATTTATGGGAAAGGTAAATGAAAGCATATTGAAGCCATACACTGGGGATCCGACCCAATGACTACATGATGGTAGCATAATCTTAGCACTCCAGGAAGCTGTAAGGAGGCGCGAGATTATAAAATACACTGCCCGGTGTTTAGAGCTGCGCAACAGGGGCTCTGCGCGAAACAGGAGGGTGTAACGGTACCAGAAGAAGCACAAAGGGAGATGTGCTATAGAAGGAGAGACTGCACAATGCAACCCGAAAGTGACAGTTACCGTCACTGTTCCTGATTTGATAACTGGGAGACGGTTAAGAGGAGTGGGGGGGGGGGGCGACATTTAAGGCATTTAAGGCTAAATTTAAGGGTGAAATCTTTGAAAATATTCCACCACTCTAGCATTTATGGATAGATTTTGGGGGGAATGGTCGAATTTGAATTCAAATTAGCCTATAAATTACACATGGTTGTCTAGCAAGAAATAATTTGCATTATGACAATTTCTAATTACAGTTGTCGAGTGTTTATGAATCCTCAGTTTTAAGCGGATTTGTTCGGTGCTTCTATATTTGAGAAGATACTTGAAGACACCCAGCAATTTATCCACAACATAATGTCCACACTAGCAGAGACCGCTAGTACTGGGGGAGCTATCGCCTCTGAGGGAGCTGCTCCAAAAGTGATGAGTACGGAAGTTCTAGTTGCAGTGCCTACGGTGCCAAGGTCACTTATGGCGAAGCCTATGTCGGTAAAGGAGGTCCCAAAACCTAAGAAGGATAAGCAAAAGAAGCCGATGCCAATGCGTGAGTCATTGAGGAAACATGCATCTACCCATGCCTAGAGGAAAGAAAAAATAAGCGCAAAGGAGAAGGGAAGGTGGTAGATCTGGAGGCAAAAGATATCAACATTGAGGGGGTGGACCCTATTTATAAGCTACCAGAGTATATCCCTCCATTCAAGGGCAAGGTGAAGGTCCTGAAGGACCCAGATGTAGGACAGTTCCTCCTCAACACACCCCTATTACCAAAGAACATCACCTTTGAAGGTCCGCGCTTGGCGCGGATCCCACACTTAAAACTCGAACACTGGGATTTAGCGGACCATGAGCAGTTCCCCCACCTGGTTACCGACTCCTTCATGTAGAGGGTCTTCTATAAAGAGTCTCGTATCACCACATTGGAGCCTGTGGAGTGGATTCACAGAGTCAACAAGTCAGGGTTGTTGAACCTATTATGGGTGCCATACTATCATCACTCAAATATAAACCTGATTGTCATTAAGAAATTGCTATTCCTGGTGCATGACGGGTGCTTGTGGTTAAATACGTCGATCCCCATCACCGATATGATGATCCATCATATCATTCTATTGCCACATTCAGGATTGAACCCAACCAAAGTGTTCGATAGAAAGAGAGCAAGTGCGACCTTGCTAAGAAGGTGAAGGACAAGTTTAAAATTGTGAAGAAGCCGTGCGGATAATCAATTAATTCCATCACTGACCCCACGATCAAGATTGCTACGCAGATTCTGGCTGGAAAAGCTATGAAAAAGTGCCACATGGACGAGGTGTCAGCACCAGTGGTTTCATTAGTAGTTCAATGCACTGAGGGCATACAGTTCAACTAGGCGCACTACCTGTGTAGTGAGTTCCTCGCGAACTGTAGAGAGGCAAAAAATGACAGTAAAACATTCCACTATTCATGGCTATTTCTTTCGATAGTGCACATCACATAGGATTTTCCGGAGCACAACTAGTTTCCTCCTGTGGAGAAGGATTTATCGGAAGCCGCCAAATTTGCATCTCTCTGGGCCACCAAAGATGCTGAGCGCGTCACAGAGAGAAAATTATTTTGGGTACTAATGGAGGTGAACATTCACATGGCCATCAACCAAAAGCACCAGTTGTCACTAACCATGTTTGAGAAACTTTCGGGGCACACGGAGTTCAAAGCAGACTTCCACCATGTCTACATCTAGGTGCGAAAAGACCCCTATAAGAAATGGTTCGACCTACCATGCTTTGCTATGGATGATGCTATTGAAGAGGTCATCAAGCATTGGCAAACAAAGTTGAATTCTCCTTCTGACATGGCCACAAGGACTATAAAGTCCGCAGAGAAGAAGAAAAAGGAAGTGGCCAAGGAGAAGGTTCAATAGTTGGCTGAGAAGAGGAAGAAAGAGGTCGAGGGAAAGACTCGAGTAGAAGTGGAGTGCACCATGAAGGAACATGTAGAGTAGGAAGAGAGCGACTCTGAAAGAAGTCAGAAGTATCCTTCACCCCAAACAAAGGAGGAATAGTCAGAGCAGGGCAGTGGTGATCAGGAGGAAAGCACTCCCTTCTGAATAAAGTAGTACAGGGAGCAAGAAAAGGAAGGACCGTGAAAAAAGGCGAAAGCCACCAAATCATCACTAGATCCGATTACTTTCACGGATGGCAAATTGGATGAAATTGGAGAGAAGGTGTGGGATACAACAACATAAATGCTGCAGTAGTTTGAGTAGTAGAAAAAGAAGGCGCTGAGCACCATCCATATGAGTCTGTGCGAGCTGCAGATCCAAACAGCTAGACTCCAGGAAGGTGCAAGATAGAGCAACACGACATCAACTAGTTTGGCACTAGGGAGCACTCAAGCAACAGAGATGGTTCGGTCCTTGGATCTCCAGGAAGTCACACTGTCTGATGGATCTTTGAGTATGGAGGTAGCCATTGGCAAGGCTATTGTCAGCACTTTGAAGAATATTGGCCTCAAACTAACCGCGCTCCCCAACGAGTTTCTTCACACACTGCAAGCAGGTGTGATAGCATAAGTTAAGGCCTGGGAGCAGCGCGCACTAAGCCTGATTAGTGAGTACAAAGTCAACAATGAACATATGTTCATGGAGAAATCAACAGCACTGGAGGCCCATAAGAAAGTTCAGGTACAGAACGACCAACTTGTAGCCGTGGTAGCCGAGGCATGCAGAACAGTCCCTAAACTGGATATCCTAAAGGAAGCGTCATTGGAGGCGAAGATTAGGAAGTTGGATGCAGGTTTTGCAATGCAAAGATGGAAGTGGCCAAGGTTAAGTTTGAACTGAACCTGAAAATCACAGAGTTAGAGTTGAAATCACAGCCTTAAACTCCGCCAGAGGTCAAAGAACAACACAAAGCCGCTGTGAAGGATGGAGTTGCAGCAGTGGATGCCATGGTGGTGGATTGCACCACACTCTTCAAGAAATCCATGGAGGTAGTCACGGCTCTGTAGGAAGATCCTAACCCGCAGAGGTTAAACACAGAAGCCCGTGAATTGTAGCAGTGATATGCTGAAGCGAGAGCGATGATATGCACCGTCGTTACACCACAATGATTGGCCAAGCTACATGAGGCAAAATAGGTGCTTGAATAGGTGGAAGCAGCGTAGAGGAAAGATTTGGTCCTTAAGGAAAGATTTGGGCCTTGGTTGGATGAGGCCTATGTTGTCCCTGCCAACATTGAGGAGAAGTTGGCAAGCCTATAGTGCACGTGGCATAAAATCAAGGAATATAGTGCAGGGCCAACAACAGAGTAGCTAGTGGAGTAGATCAAATAGGAAGCCACACAGAGCACGACTGAAGTATCAGTGGCACAAGTAGAGCTGGGAGGTATTTGTAGTAAGATCTCCATGCCAGCAGAGTGACTCAAGGCGAGTCATAATATTTGTGTTGGGGCCTGTTGGGACAGGGTCCCCTAGGGTCAATTTTGGGGCAAAAGCCCAAGTTTTGGGGCAAAAAGCCCAAGTTTTATTGTAAAAAGTGTAAAGTCTCCGCAAGTTGTGGTCACAGAGCACATAGATAGTAAAGTGTCATAAAGGGTTT